>BQNB010044692.1:0-42537 GCA_026074375.1 Tanacetum coccineum | reverse complement strand
ACCATTGTTCATCGTGATCCTGATGAAGAAGTTAAAGTTCCTTACATGATAAATGGGAAGATGTGGTACCTCACTGACACAAAAATGCAAGCTTACTTAGACAAAGAAGAGAAACTCGGGAAAGCTGCTGAGGAAGCAAGACTTCTTGCTATATCCAAGCTTAAAGTGATCAATGTGGTGCAAGAAGAGGCTGAAAAGATTGGCCTTGACCCAAATAAAATTCCAAGTGCCAAAGCAGGTGAGAAGTTCAAGAAGGCTCAGGATGCTGAACACCAAGTCCTTAAGAGAGAGCACTCTCAAAAAGTTAAAAGACTGATAGAGCTCAACAAGAAAAGAGCTAAACAATACATGTTGACAATGACAAACAGAATCAAGCATGAAGCTATCACTGATGTTAAAATCCATCCCAACACCAAGCCTACCATACTCTCTGTATACAGGAACAATGATAAGAGAAACTTTGATGTCCACAACCCATTCAAGTTTACGGACTTTAGGATCACTGAATTGGATGAATTGGGTCTAATCTTACAAAAGAAAAAGAACTCCATTGTTAAATACTTGATGACATCCTTGAGCAAGTGATATGAACTATTAAAGAAAATTCCTAAGGAACATGGAATTATATATGCTCTTCCTGCTCCAATCCCTGAACAAGCCTCATCCCAAAATTCAGGAAGAAAAACGAAGCATATAGAACTAGAACCTGAGGTCAAGGTGCCTAGGTTAAAATATGATAGGAGCCTCTCGAAAGGTGTTCCATTTGTTAACAATATGGTCATCAAAGACCCTGAATATGGGATCTTCTTCACGGATGTATTTGGTGATCAGGCATTCCAAAGATGGAATGATATCCACAAGGTTGGAGTGGATTCTCTTGTATCGTACCTGATGATGGCCTTAACGGTCAAGACTAAAGAGAATGTAAGATTCTCCCTGAAGCTAAAAAAGTTGATTGATGATCATCTAGACCAAGAGAAGCTAAAATCCAAGAGAGTGAAGCTAGAAGCATTAGGATACCAGATAGACTAAGCACTCTTATGGTTATCTTTGTATTGTCTTTTGTAATAGATGATAGGATCCTATAATCAAATCAATGAAGTACCTTTTGTTACAAGTATCCCTTAATTGCTATCTAGACTCAGTGTGAGAAAAAGTTGTATTTACTCACTCACACAGATAAACACTTAGGGTATATTTATATCCAAATAGGGGGAGATTAGGCCAATTTCATTGCCCACTGATTCTTCACGTAGGATTTAAATACAAAATAACCTAAGTATAATTATCCTATAACAATTCAAGGTCACTAAGTGAATAGTCACTCAGTGAGTTACCTTTAAGATGCTCAGCCTGAGTCTACAAGAAACACTCTAGCATTTAGTAAGGCGGTACTCAGTGAATGAAGCATGAGCCAAAGAAGAAGGTGATGGGTTCAGTGAGTTATGGCAATAGACTCACTGAGCCCCATACGATCTCCAACAACTAGAAGAACCTAAAGACAAGAGACTGAAGAATAGACGGGATTGTTTTAAAGCAAATAAGTCCAATCTCTTATCTCTTGAAGTTAACTTATCCTAAAGAGGGTATAAGACAAGTTCAGTGTTAGGACTGAACTTAGAAAGAGAATTTGTCCCATACTTAGAATAGAAATTGTAATAGAGACAAAGATGTACAAATGTACTAGCGTATTAGAATTGGGATTAGTGCTTATCACCCATGTGGTTGTGACCCTACCTAGGTAGTATAAATAGAACTCTTGTAACGGAGTAGATGTTAAGTTTATGCATTCAAAGTCGTAACTTTCATAAACATGCATCTACTCCTCCAAATCTACTAAGTCCCTAAGCAAGCTCAGTTGATTAGCATAGTAGTTAGCTTTGCATAACACTTTAGGTTTATGCAAAGTTATTAGTGAGGAGATCACAAACACACACATTGTTATTCAATCCCCATTGTAGTTTCGCATATAATGGGGTATAATTCTTAATAAAAAGAGTTAAACGTTGAAAAGTTAATTTTGTGTCTTTTACTTATTAGTTATATTTATGTACATAAATCTTTTCAAAAAAGCAAATTGTTTACTTTACTTGCTAGCCATGAGTTAGTTATTGATAACTTTGTAGTTATTGTTCACTAACTAAGTGGGAACAACATGTACACTGCCTGTTAGTGTTGTTTTTAGGTAAAGTCGATAAAATATAAATAGTAAAACTTGATAATAAATATTACCTACGCACAATGACACATCAAGTTTTTGGCGCCGCTGTCGGGGAGTGAAGTTGTTTAATTCTTGTTTATTAGTATTTTAGTTTAGATAAATTTGCAATTAGTTTGTTTTTTTGTGTGTTTGTTTTCTGCATTGTATATTTTTCATATTGTGTGTTTGCGTGTTTTTCTGTATTATTATAGTCTGCTATAATTTTCTGAGTCGAATGCTAAATATGACGTATTCAACTTCTTGGATACGTCATATAAAAATTTTCTAAACCAATACAGCGTATTCGACTCTAAACCTCAATATGGCGTATTCAGTTTACTGAGTACGGCGTATTAGTCTGTTTGACCTTTTTCTTTCCTAGTTAATTTATTACAGGAAATGGACGACCCCGATATTACTATGAAGGAATATGTTTTGCTTCAAACTGAGAGAGCTCTTAAGAACGGTAAAGTGTATAACTGGGAAACAACTGGTATAGTAAGATCTCGTATGATAAAGACGTTTACTACCTAAGATTTTTTGAAACAGAATTCCCTGCTATAGTTTACAATGATGCATTGGCATCTAAATCAGATTTCTCATATGAACCTATGGTAAGTCCTCAGCATGTCGATGAAATTAGTTTCAAAAATGAAACATTATTTTTTGAATATGATGATGCGGAATACAATGTTATATATTATAATGATCTATTTCCTTTTAACATATTTTCTGTCAATGATTCAAAATCAGATACGGACAATGATAATGATAACATCGATATCAAACAGTACTCGAGGGACATATTTATCGAACGATTACCTAATGTAATAAGTACCGATATCGGTACCTATGCACAAGGGTCGAATAAACTTTAGGAAATAAGTCATGATACAATTAGTAAAATTTTCACTGCTGAAACTTTTATCAAGGAATTATGTGTTAATATAGTGACTTGGAATTATTTTAACGAATGGATGCTAATAAATCTCATTAAAAATTTATATGTGCCATTTGGCATCCCGTTAGACCCTAAGCTATTTTATAAGGATGGGACTTAAGCTGAAGCAAGTCTAACTTAAAGACTTTTCTGTAAACAAAAGTGCTTGCCGAGAGACAACCTGAAATGTAATTTTCATGTTTTATCGAGTCTGTCTTTCTAGGTTGTCGATACGGCGTATCCAAACCCAATAGATACGACATATTGACCCTGACCTGAATGTTATCCATTTTATTTTATGCACTTAAAACTTTAGTGTCAGACTTTTCGATACGGCGTATTCATTAAATGAATACAGCGTATTCGATCTCTGACCAATGAATACAACGTATTCGATCTCTGACCCGTACTTATGATTTTTCTTACCATTCTTAATACGACATATCCTAAAATATGGATACAGCGTATCGACTTCCTATACAGTTTTTGTTTTTAGGTTTTATTTTGTTTTCTAACCGATGATTATCCAGAGATAGAATTGCACTTGTTTTCTTAGCATTTATACAGGAACCTTCTGGAACAAATAAGAATTTGGTGTGCTTATTTTCTGGAATTCTATGTGTGTTGTAGTCATACTGGTATTCAGACACATTTATAACACATATCCTTGTTCATATACGCAACATGAATGATCATACCGAGCAAATCTCAGGGAGTTTTCTGTTCTAATTCTTTAATGTCCTGTTTTTCATGTTATATTTATACAACGAGAGCGTTGTATACTTCAAGTGGGGGGAGGAGAATTAGAACACTTACTTGTCCGTATTTGTACAAATAATATGCCTAATTTATGTGAAATTAAAAAAAATTTAGCATATTTTTTGTGAAATTATTAGTTACATGACCTGCACACATAACCCTAATTTCCAATTGTGATGATTTAGCCGTATCTGTTTCCCTATTTTTACCCTCAATTTCCCTAAAAATATGAGTGTGCTGGTGACTATAATAAACTTTAAAACTTGTCTTGGTATATCTACTCGAGACCACAATAATAAGCATTATTTTTAATAGATGGAGTGACCTTTCTGAACTGGTAAATTTTTGAGATTACACCAAAAAGCCTATACATATTGTGATATTAACTAACTACACGGGTTAGTTAACCCCTGTATAAACCCTTTGTTTACTCTTATTTTTAGAGTAAGATACCCCTAGAAAAACCTGCTGAGCCATTCCTTTCTTTTGTTACACCAAATTATGTTTTGTAACACCCTTACACCTTAGCCTACCCTATAGATTAAGTCCTTAATCGGTTGTTAGTTTCTTTTGTGTAAAGTATTGTATTTCCTATCGGAATGCATATCTTTTATCTATGGTTAATTGGGAATGTGAAAGTAGTTTATCTTAGTGCTAGTGTAGTTACTACTTTCACTAATATGATCGAATATTAGTTACTCAGATTTATCATGTTCGTGAAGTGGTGAAAAATACACCTTTATTCAGTTTGTTGGTTTATATTTAAAAAAATACAAAAAAAGAGAGAGAAAAAATGGTGAGGTTTATGAGATAATCGGTTCATCTAAGCTTAACCGATTCAATTATTTATGATGATCGATTATTCGTTGGTACGTGTTATAAACCAATGATGCAAAATTTTGTTGTATATTATTTTTAGTTGGTCACAATATAAACCAACTAGTGTATTTTCATGTATCAAGTGGTAGATATCGCCACTAATGTTGTATAGTATATATATTATGGATGATTAGGAGTTGGATGTTACGGGAACACCAACTAAGGTTGTTTTCATGAAAAGCATGAGTTGTATAATTTATGTCTTTTTATGGGTGTGGTCGGGAAAGTAGCTAGCGATACTATTCCTTATCTGTTTGGACTTAATCTATTTGTTTTGTTTTATATTTACACCAGTTTTCTCATTACTAATTCCCAATCTTTGGTTTTACTCGAATGAGGGACTAAGCAATCACATGTGTCTCATTCATGGATTTGTCTATGTATGTGTGATTTTATCGCCCTTGTTGGTGTATTACTATTGGGAAAAGATTAGTTATCCTCTACCCTATATCATTCTTCATCCTAACTTTTGGTTTTATTCGAATGGGGATCTGAGCAATCATGTGTGTCTATTCCATGGATTTGGATGTGTATATATGATTTTGTCAGCCATGTTAGATTACTACTATTGGTAAAGATTAATTGATCCTATTCTTTAGCTTATTCGAGTTAAGGACTAAGCAATGGGAAGTGTCGTGGTCATGGATTTAGGCATGCATTTGTCATTTTGTCACCTTTTCTAGAATATTGGTATCGATAGAGATTGAAAAGAATGATCAAACCCTTAAACCTTAACCCAATTTACCTTTTTAGACTTGTTACTTCTTAGCTTTAGTGGTGGAGATGTGTATCCTTACCAAGCTTATGATAGAATATTTGTCACGGCCGAGCAATTGAGCGAATTACTTAAATGTTACCACATAGATTAGTTAAGTGATTTGAGTGTTTTCATTTTCCCTATTCGTGAGGTGTTTGGTTGTATGCTAGTAATTAAACGAAAAAAATTGCTTAAGTGAAAAATCTTAAACCTTGCTTTGGAATACATTTTCATAAGTTTTCTAAAGTATACTTGAGGACAATTAGGATTTAAGTGGGGGGATATTTGATGACATCAAATAACGTCTACTTTATAGCATCATTTATCCCGTCTTTACTACTCGTTTTACATTTTTTATATAAGAATTGATACTTAATTGATTATATTTATTATTTGCAGTAAATATCAAGCATATGGTGAAAGTTAGTGAAAAGGCACGCATTTTGGAGCATAAATGAAGAGTTCAAGAAAGTCTATTGATTCTGACTACCTATACGCTGTATCATTCCAGAATCATACGCCGTATCCAAGACATTGACGAACTAAAAGACCATTGCCTAACTTTGAAGAATACATCATATCCACATCAATGATACGCCATATATAATACTTTGGTCAACAAAGAAGAACCAACTTGTTTTACATGAATACGCCATATCCATCAAGAAGATACGGCGTATCCATGCCCTAACTTAACAAAGACATCCATGACAAGAAGACTCAATACGCCATATCCAGAAGATTTCATACGCCGTATTGAGAGGCGATTGATGAATATTATGGATTATTATAATCGTGGAGCCTAAGCTAAATACCCCAATATGCCATATCCCACATTGGCTAATACGGCGTATCGGCTCTTTTCCAGACTCTATAAATACAAAACCCTAAACTCAGTTTTAGGTATGCTTTTAACCACCAAGTTTGATTTTCAGAAGATCTAAGAATCCAAAAAGGTCCAACAACGTGCTTCGATCCATAGGAAACCCTTGTAATTTCTATACTCTAAATACGCATTCGGTTTTTGGTATCGTTCATTATTGTTTAGTTTACCTTAATTATGACATTTGTATAGTTACATTGGCTATTGGCTAATACCTTTAGGTATTAGCCATGTTTATGATAATTTAACGTTTGGTTTATGTTTATCTCGATTGCATCTTATTCGTTGTGTGTTGTTTTATGTTTATCAATTTATACTCGTTTACGTGCTTAAGTATGCGAACTATCATTCAACTGGATCTAGGAATACAAATAGAGCGTTAGCTAGATTCCGAGATAACTCTCCATATCTATAATTTGTATATCTAGAGCAATAGGATCACAAATATTGACATGTCTTTCCCTTTGGTTTAGTGAACAAGTTAGACTAGCATGTAGGGGTGTTATCGGGTCGGGTTATCGGGTTATCGGGTCATGTTGGGTCAGGTTGAGTCAGGTTTTGGTTTTTAAAAATTCACCCGCAACCCGACCCGATAAGGAATCGGGTTATCGGGTTCGGGTGGTATTCGGGTCGAGTTATATCGGGTCGGGTGATTCGGGTTAGCGGGTGATATCACCAGCAATAATTTAATAGTAAATAGTAATTGTATAGACCTGTATGGACCAAACATAATAAAAAATTTAGCAAGTCCCTTTTTGTTTTACTAGTACGACTGATGTACAAAACTTGTATCATTTTGTTTCATTAACACTTATTAAATAACCATTTAAACTAAACTAGAGTTAAATTAAACTTCAAAACATTTACCTTATTATTCAAATGTTTTTCCTTTCATACAAGTTATTACTGGCGAGTCAGTCAAATATCAAACTTTCTTTTGGAACAGATAGATTGATACATATCAACTCATAGTTACAACACTTACTACATTACCACCAATAACAATATTATTAATTTGTATCATGGATGTATCATTGCAGAAGACTAAATTAAATTATGATCTGTTTGGAAGAGGTATAAAACAATCAGGTGAATAGACCAAATGACAGTTAATCATCAATCGTGAATAAGCATATTTTATAAACTTTTTCAAACTACAGGTAGGCATGAAACAAAACAAATACTAGTAGTCCAAAAAAAGGTGAAGTATTGATTTTCAGGTCTTATCAGGTTGACCCGATAACAAAAAATTTTCAACCCTAACCCGACCCGATAACAATGTTGGGTTATCGGGTTCGGGTCAAACTAACCTGATAAGATTTTTCAACCCAATTTAATCCGACATGATAAGGCTTATTGGGTTTGGGTTAGGGTTTAGGTCGGGTTAACCCGACCCTACTGAACCCCTACTAGCAGGTGACCTAGGATTAACAAATGATGTTCTGATTCCTTGGGTAAAGATCTGGACAGTGGACTACTAGTATATGAAGAGCCGTTAAGTAGTAAGTTAGTAAAGTCTCGATGAGCTAGGATTCAATAAGATCACCCTTATTGTCTTCTAACATAGATTATAATTAACCATGAATACTTTATGCGGATGTGGTTAATTGTGACAGAATTTCCAGATCTAGGTTTTAGGTAGAAGTACCGCCTAAATCTAGGAATGATATATCAATAACGAGATAAGACAATCATTGCACTTATAAACTAAAACTTGCGTTTCATTTTATTAAACATGGTAAATATGTTTCGCTTACATTAGGTTTGACCACTTCTTTATCTTCTGTCTATCAACTTGTGTGCGTTAACTGTCATCAAACTTAGGTTAGAATAACTAAAACTCGTGCAAGTCTCTCAGACTGAATACCCCTGTTGCGTTAGTTTAGGATTAACTTAGGTGGCATTGTTGCAGCAAATCCTATGTTTATAGCTCTTAAAACATCTTATTAACAAAAATATGTAATCATATTTATAAAATAAACTAGCAAGAATGCAAGGCATTTTTAATAACACAACTATAGTTATGCAAGCACGTGTAAATAAACAACAAATAAGCAATTAAGTTGTCAATGAGACCTACATTAGATCTAGTGGTTTCGCATTATGCGACATATCATAATCAAGTAAGAGATTAAGTTTCCTAATATTCCTACTACAATCATAATAATGTTAGCAACAAGTTATCATACGTGATTACTTTGAGCTTAGTTGCTTCCCATGCTTTCATCCTCACTAGGTGGTTCCCAATGGCCTTCAAAGTAATCTTTGTAATGTCCTATGAGATCCATGACATGGGAGAAGGTTGGATATTTGGGTTTGATTAGGTTTAGATGGATGGATGTTAAGTGAAGAAATAGACAAGTGAGAAACATGTCATATGGCATTGGAGAGTCAGGTTGATTTTTTACACACATTCGGTTGACAATGAAGTAGCTAAGATTGTAGGGTTGTTTGTTCATGATGCAATACATCATATGACAAGAGAAGGCGGAGATGTGATCACAAATTTATCCTAGGCTTAAGACGTTTTGTTGAAGAATTTCATCCCAAGTTTGCATGTCGACGCGAAGTTCTAGTTTATGAACTTTGTTTTGTAAGGTGTTTTTATAGAATGACTTTGGAGTTGTTTGAATGGAGTTTTTAATTTGTTTTGTTGAAGGGATAAAAGTATGGTATGGACCATCGATTTCTTGATTATTTTTCAAGAGAATCGGTAGAGCATTCTTCCGAATAGGCACATTGAACTTAACAAGGGATACCAAGAATATTGGCAAAGTGTTCAAGATTAAATGAAAATATCATATTTAGTGCCTAGAATTTTACGAAAATGGATTGATCCATATTTCTTACAATTTCAAAGTGAGAATAAAATTCAATAATAAACCTTGGACAAATGAGCTCATTTATGTTATAGATATGTTGAAAGCCTATGGCTCCAAACATAGATTCAATGTCATCTTGGTTTACGAATGTTGGATGAGCAACACGTCCCTCGTGAATGGTTCTAGATTCTAGATTTTAGATTGAGCTTTTCATGTGTTTGGGAATATATGTTTCATATGAGATTTTCGGAATAGATTTCTTGGTTCATTCAAGCTTGACTTGAAGGATATGAGTCATGACAATTCCTAAACAAGCGAGAATAAGTTACAATTATATTATAAGATCGAAAAGTTGAAATTTGATACCTAGTGTGTATCTATATGCAACAAATGTGGGGCAACGATTATTTCGACTCTAAAATGAAAACCTATGAAATAATCCAAACGCCTTTTTATTCACTTTTGCTCAATTGAGTGCGTCAATAAATATATATTTTGGCAACAATCACGAGTTCATCGTGTATGCATGAAAAACGTTTTTAGGAGGTATTAACAATGCACGAAAATATTTTTCATGAGATCCTAGTTGTGAGAAGTTTTTCAAAAATAGAGTGGGATTTATATATATATATATATATATATAATTTGCCTAGAAATAATTCTAATGAGAATCAAGCATTCACGAAAATGCAATTCCTAAATTTACAGGAATTATAGTAGTTATACATTTCATAATTCTAATTTTAATTTCATAAGAACATAAAAAGAATTTAAAAAAACCCCAATTTTAATTTTGTGCAAAAATTGAATCCTAGACACATGATTAAGAGAGGAGTTTGTGAAGATACTTACAATTCTTGTTGTGAATGATGATGTATATGTTCTTGATTAGTGATTATTGCTTGAGATTGAGTTGTTCAATTGTATTTTGATGTTTAGGATTGCTTCTTTTAGTCATATGCAGTAGCATATTTTAGGAGTATGTTTGTTTCTGAGTTTTTAATAAAAATAAGGGGAACTGTATATTTTAGTCAGATGGTCGGCCTCCTGATCAATTGGGGGTCCGCCCATGTAAATCTATCGGCCACCTGATCAATTGGGGGTCCGCCACCTAACGAATTAATTTTTTTTTGGGTTTTCAGGTTTTGATACTTAAGCATTTCGTATGAAATATTTAAGTTTTCAAAACATATCGATACGTATTTAATAAAAATAAGAATGAGAGGATTTCGATTAATAATTTTTGATGAAAGAGTAACATTCTAATTGGCTTTTTGCTAATTAAAGGTACTTTAATTATTTTGGATGAAATAATTAAGTTGTCAAGATTTAAGGAAGAGAATTTAATAGTAACGTGACTATTAAATGGAAGACGAGATATTTAGTCAATTTTTTCCATCATTCCTAGACCTAGACGTAAGTAGTTGAACTGCTTACAAGTGAGAGGTTTGGTGAGGATGTCCGCGATGTTGTCTTCCGACAAAACTTTTTAAATAGAGATATTCCCTTTTTGAACGTTGTCGCGAAGTAAGTGGTGATGAATTTCGAAAACCAAGATGTTAAACAACATCCCATAAATGTATAAATACCGCTAGTGCTTTTTCAGTCCACGTAATCTCCCACATGATCAGAGTTGGCATATACTACGGTTTCTATGTCAGACCCCTTTGGATACCATAATCCTAAGTGCATAGTTCCTTTAATGTATCGGAAGATACGCTTAACCGTTTCAAGATGAGAGGTTTTGGGATCCTCTTGGAAGCGATCACAAAGGCAAACACTAAACATGATATCGGGCCTACTTACCGTTAAGTATTATAAACTACCTATCATACCTCTATGTTAGAAACATAAAAGTGTCGGTCACTTCCATAGATAACAGTTGTTAGCTCGTTAAGCAATTTTTGGAAACTTACATAGTTAGTTAGCAAAGGCCCATGGACTAAACCATGAAAGCCCAAGACCACATGCCATTTGTAAGTATAAATACACCTCTCAATGCCTTGGAGGGGTGGTTGGTTGGTTGTATTTTCACATAGTTATGCATTTCATGTTCTTGTCTTTCTCTTTCTAAAATACCTCCTTCCTTCCTACTTTCTCTCTCTAGTTCTTGTTGTTAAAAATATATAATATTCTTCAATTGGTATCAAGAGCCATGGAGTGGTGTGTTTAGTCTTTGTGTTTTCTTTGTTTGTTTGTTTACTCGCAAAAATTGTCCTTTATTTCTTATATTTTCTTTGGTTTCAAAGCTATTGTGTACACTAAAGGATTATTTACCTTGGTAAATCTGATCTAGTATCTTTATGATATAGGTGTACAAGCTTAGAATCAAGAAAAACATCATTTTTGTTATTTTTTGTGTTCGAAAACCTTATAAAGAGCAAAATCTTGATTTTAAATTTTTCGGCCTAAAAACCTTAAAGTTCTCATTTTTCTTGTTCCTATAGGTTTAGTAACACTAGTTGTACAAGTATTTTTGCAAAACAACCATCAAAAGGGTGTCTTTTTGTGTTTATAAATTTTTGGGTTTCGAAATAGAGGAAGTCGAACAACTGAAGTCGAACAACTGAGTCGAACAACTCAAGTCGAACAACTCACTTCAGTTGAAACCGAACAACTCACTTCAGTGGAAACCGAACAACTCACTTTAGTGGAAACCGTACAACTCACTTTAGTGGAAACCGAACAACTCACTTCAGTTGAAACCGAACAACTCACTTTAGTGGAAACCGAACAACTCACTTTAGTGGAAACCGAACAACTCACTTCAGTTGAAACCGAACAACTCACTTTAGTGGAAACCGAACAACTCAATTTTTTAAATTATACGATTTATTTCTTTGACTCGTAAAATCCCGTAAAACATTAACTTATTTTTCTCGGTTTTGTCAAGAATTGTAAAATCCCGTGTAGTTTAAAGAATTAAAACACTTAAAAGGACAACTTAATTAAACACAAATTCTTTCTACCACCGTTCGATCAAACAAGTAATCTTTTAACATACAAATTTCTCAATGACGACTCTTGCTGACAAAGCGATTCTTTCGGGTGCTGACAATCGTCCACCTATGTTGGAAAAGGATATGTACGATTCTT
Source organism: Tanacetum coccineum (assembly GCA_026074375.1). Lineage (NCBI taxonomy): Eukaryota > Viridiplantae > Streptophyta > Magnoliopsida > Asterales > Asteraceae > Tanacetum > Tanacetum coccineum. The sequence continues at coordinate 30,201 of BQNB010044692.1, read as the reverse complement.
GGAAAAGCATAATGGAGCTATACATGATGAATAGACAACATGGATGAATGATCCTTGAATCCGTTGAAAATGGTCCACTCATTTGGCCTTCAATTGAGGAAAATGGAGTGACAAGACCAAAGAAATATTCTGAGTTATCTGCTACGGAAGCAATTCAAGCTGATTGTGATATCAAGGCAACAAATATCATTCTCCAAGGACTACCACCTGAGGTCTATGCATTGGTTAGCAATCATAAAGTCGCCAAGGAACTTTGGGAAAGAATTCAACTTCTCATGCAAGGAACTTCATTGACAAAACAGGAAAGGGAGTGTAAGCTTTATGATGAATTCGATAAGTTTGCTTATAAGAAGGGGGAAACACTACGTGAATTCTACTTGAGATTTTCACTGCTACTCAATGACATGAACATCTACAACATGAAACTGGAACAATTTCAAGTAAACACAAAGTTTTTGAATACTCTTCCTCTTGAGTGGAGCAAATTTGTAACTGACGTCAAACTGGTTCATGATTTGCACACAACTAACATTGATCAGCTTTATGCTTATTTGGGACAACATGAATGTCATGAAAATGAGGTTCGTTTAATGCATGAACGTAACTCAGATCCACTTTCATTGGTTGCAACCCATCAGATGACTCAGTCTCCTTATCAAACTCATCAAAACTCGTACCAAAACACTCAATTTCAACCACAAGTTTCACCATATCAGTCTCCACAGTATGGATCACCTTATTAGTCTCAACAATACTCAACTCATCAATCATCAACACCTCTTTCAATCACTTATCCATCCAATGATTATCAATCATCAATTTACCATAACGTTTATTCTCTATCATCATCCATCCCTCAATTGGAATATGCTCCCACAGTTAACCAACAATCTGAATTTACCTAACCAGACTCATGTCTAATTATTCCAATGTTCTAGAAAGGTGATGATCCTATTGATGTCATCAATCACATGATGTCTTTCTTGACTGCTATTGTCACTTCCCGCTACCCTACTACCAATAATCAGCTGAGGAATTCGTCAAACCAATGGCAATAAGTTACCATTAATAATGGAAGAGTAACATTACAACTAATTTAGGGGAGACAAACGTCTTTAGCTGCGGGTACTACAAGGACATACACTCCAGGAGAAAGTGGAAGCAATTCTGGGAAACAAAGGACTGTTATCTATAACAACTGCAAAGGGAAGGCCATATGTCCAAACAATGCAATAAACCTAAGAGGAAACAGGATGATTCTTGGTTTAAGGATAAAGTGTTGTTGGTACAAGCTCAAGCAAGTGGTCAAATTCTACATGAGTAGAAACTTGCATTTTTGGCACATCCAGGAATTCCAGAAGGACAAGCCACACAGACTGTCATTACTCACAATGTTGTTTATCAAGCTGATGATTTGGATGCATATGACTCTGATTGTGATGAACTCAACACTATAAAAGTTGCTCTCATGGTGAATTTATCTCATTATGGTTTAGATGCTCTTGCTAAGGTACACAATCATGATAATATGAATAATATGATCAATCAAGCTGTGCAGGCGATGCCGTTTTCTGAACAGTCGAATGTTGTGAACCACTCAGAGACTGAAATAACCAGTGATAGCAATATCATTCCTTATTCTCAGTATATGATTGAATCATAACAGGCAGTTGTTCAGAATTCTAACTCCTCTGCATAACAAGATGCACTGATATTATCTATAATTGAACAATTGAAAACCCAAGTAGTTAATTGTACCAAGATAAATCTGGACAATAAAAGTGTCAATGATACTTTAACTGCTGAGCTTGAAAGATATAAAGAACAAGTTAAAGTGTTGAAAGAAGGACAAAATGTTGATTTAAGGAGTAATAATAACATTTCAGATTCATGTACACAGTCTGTAGAGATTGATTATCTTAAACAAACTCTTTTTGAACATTTAAAAGAAAAGGAATCTTTAAGGCAAACGGTAACTCTTCTGGAAAAATGATTTTAAGAAAGAAGAATCTAGGAACATTGATAGAGACATTACGTTAGAAAAGAAGATCAAATAGTTAGATAATATTGTTTTTAAAAGAGATCAATCTGCATAAACTGTTCACATGTTGACGAAACTTCTATTTTTCTATGATTATACCACTAAACAAGCTTTAGGTTTTCGAAATCCTTTCTATCTAAAGAACTCTCAGCAGTTGGAACCAAAGCTTTATGATGGTAATGTCATTAAGAATATGGGTGCTATTATGATTCTTTACTCCAAAGAGACCCTCATGCTTGCTGAAGAGAGTCGTTCAAAAATACTTTTAAAACAAAAAGATCTTATGATGTTAGAAAAGAAAGTTAATACTACACCAGTCGATTATGCTGTCCTTAATCAACTTTCTCAAGATTTTGAAAAATGATTTGTTTTACAAACTGAATTATCTGCTGAACAAGCCTTTTGGTCTCAGAATTCTGTGAATTATCCATAACCTACTCTTTCTAGTAGACTCGCCAAAGTTGAGGTTCAAAAAGAACATCCTAAAGTCAGCATGGTTAATACGAGTTTGAAGAAACTTAACCATCTTGATGGTTTTGACGTGGTTGTCAAAGAAAGAACCATACCCACATCCATCACTGAGGGCTCATGTGGGTTCAAACATACAAAAGCTTCTTTTAGGGATGAAATAATTCCATTTGTAAAAGCTCTGAAGGACTTATTTAATACATTCGATCAATATTTGATTAATGAACTTTATGAAGTCCAAAATGTCTTCCATCAAATAGAACAGGCTGTGGAAACATCATGTTGAGTCAAAAACATTTGAAGTGAAAATGAATCAAGTTTTAAACAAAAAAGAACGACTCTTGGAACAAGTCATTAACAAAGGTATTGTGAACATAATTATGAATTCTTCTGTGGATAATGTCTCTGTAAATGTGCATGAATGTGAAAATTGTCTGAAACATGAGACTAAGCTTCTCAACAAAAAGGATTTCGTTGAAAAATATATTTACGATAAACTGTTCAAAAGTTTTACCACTCTTGAAAAACATTGCATCTCTTTAGAAGTTGATACTCAACTTAATCAGGAAATTTTTCAAAGGGACAATTCTGTTTCAAATCAAAGTGCTCCATGTTTTGATCAATTGTTTGAATTAAATGAATTGAAAGCCTAGTCTTAAGAGAAAGACACATTCATAAAGAAGTTGAAAGAGAGAATTAAATCTCTAAGTGGAAAAATGAATGAGGATAAGATTAAAAGGACTTAAAAGAGATTGAAACAATAAATATTGAATTGGATCATAGGGTGTCGAAGCTTATTGCTGAGAATGATCATTTAAAATAGACCTATAAGCAACTTTATGACTCGATTAAACCAGCACGTATTCGATAAAAAGAACAATGTGATGATTTAATTAATTAAGTCAATCTAAAGTCTGCGGAAATCTCTGACTTAAATGCTAGTCTTCAGGAAAAAATTTTGGAAATTATAGCTCTCAAGGATGACTTAAGGAAACTTAAAGGAAAAGATCTAGTTGATAATGTTGTTACGAAACACACTATTGATCCAGAGATGCTTAAGATTGATGTGGAACCAATAACCCCTAAATTTTTGAATAAAAAGACAGTTCACTCTGCCTATATTAAGCACACTCAAGAAGAAGCTACAGTTCTTAGGGATCTAGTTGAACATGTTAAATCAAAATATCCACTAGATCATTCCTTAGAATCTGCATGTAGGTATGCTAAACTAATTCAGGAGTTGCTTACAAACATCAGTAAAACCTGCCCTAGTTAATAATACTGCATGAAAAATTAGTGTTGTGACAACCAATGAACAAGGACTAAAGATGTTATATTTTTGACGCCCATCACATCCTCAGGAAACACACTCAAAAAAAAAACAGCCTCTACATCAAACCTAGTTTCTAACAAACCTATGTTGTCTTCTACAGGAGTAAAACCGTCTACTAGTGCTAGCGGATCACAGCCTTCAGGCAATACAAAGAAAGATAAGATTCGGCAAACACCAAGTAGTACTCAGAAGAATAAAGTAGAAGCCCACCCTAGGAAAGTTAAATCTAGTTTGAAAAATAAAGATTGTGTTGTTCAACCTAAAGGAACTGCTCATGTGCAGCATTCCAAGCTTAATGCGAATTCTGAACTTAAATGTGTTAAGTGTAATGGTTGCATGCTTTCTGATAATCATGATTTGTGTGTTCTTGATTTTATCAATAATGTGAATGCTCGTAAAAAATCTAAATCTGTTAAGAAAAGTTCAAAGAGAAAAGTTTGGAAACCAACAGGAAAGGTGTTTACAAATATTGGATACATCTGGAGACCTACTGGTCGGACCTTCACTATAGTAGGAAATGCGTGCCCTTTAACTAGGATTACCACAACTACTGAAGTACCCCTTAGGAAACCAACTGCTCTAGAAAATGAAACACCTAAGCCTGTTGTAACATTGGTTTACTCAAGGAAACCTAGGAAATCTCAAACTAATGTTCCTGTTAGCAAATCTAAGGTTCTTAAATCTGTATCTGCTAACAAAAAGGAACCCAGTCAATCTTGGGGATCCATAGTTTCTGATGTTCCATCTTCCTCTCTTGATGACTGCAGGTCGTCCAAATTGTTCTCTGGTATTTGGACTCTGGCTGCTCCAAGCATATGACCGGAGATCGCTCTCAGCTCACCAATTTCGTCAATAAGTTTTTGGGTACAGTCAAATTTAGAAATGATCACATGGCAAAGATTATGGGATATGGTGATTATCAGATTGGAAATGTTATGATCTCAAGGGTTTACTATGTGGAAGGACTTGGACATAACTTATTCTTCGTTGGACAATTCTGTGATTCGAACCTTGAAGTTGCTTTTCGTCAACATACCTGCTTCATACGTAATCTAAAAGGTATTGACCTATTGACTGGATCTCAAGGCAACAATCTGTATACTCTGTCACTTGGAGATATGATGGCGTCCTCTCTAATATGTCTCTTGTCAAAGGCCTCAAAGACTAAGTCCTGGCTATGGCACCAGCGTTTGTCTCATTTAAAGTTTGGTACTATCAACCATTTAGCTAGACATGGTCTTGTTCAAGGTCTCCCTAAGCTTAAATTTGAAAAGGACCATCTGTGTTCTACTTGTGCTATGGGTAAAAGCAAGAATAAATCCCACAAACCTAAATCTGAAGACACCAATCAAGAAAAACTTTATCTGTCGCACATGGATCTTTATGGACCAATGTGTGTCGCAAGCGTTAATGGAAAGAACTATATCCTCATCATTGTCGATGATTACTCTTGATTTACATGGGTTAAATGTTTAAGGTCAAAATATGAAGCTCCAAATTATATAATCAAGTTTCTCAAGATGATCCAAGTGCGACTTAAAGTACCTGTCCGACGCATCAGAACATATAGTGGAACTGAATATGTTAATCAAACTTTATGTGAATATTATGAGAAGGTTGGCATCTCTCATGAAACATCTGTTGCTCGCTCTCCACAGTAAAATGGTGTCGTTGAAAGACGGAATCATACGCTAATTGAAGTTGCCCGCACAATGTTAATTTATGCAAAAGATCCATTATTCTTATGGACAGAAGCAGTGGCTACCGCATGTTACACCCAAAATCGTTCCATCATACGTGTTCTTCACGGCAAAACCCCATATGAGCTTTTACATGGCAAACCTCCTGACTTATCATTTTTCTATGTATTTGGTACACTCTGTTATCCGACAAATGATAGTGAGAACTTGGGTAAGTTACAACCAAAAGCTGATATTGGTATTTTCACCGGTTATGTACCCACAAAGAAAGCATTTCGAATTTACAACCGACATACCGGATGAATCATTAAGACAATTCATGTAGATTTTGATGAGCTGACTACAATGGCTTCTGAACACAACAGTTTAGGACCCGCACTTCATGATTTGACTCCTGCAATAACAGTTTAGGACTCATGCCAAACCCTCCTCCTTTAACACCGTTTGTACCACTGTCAAGAACAGATTAGGATATTTTATTTCAACCGATGTTTGATGAATTACTCACTCCTCTACCCAGTGTTGATTACCCAGCCTCTGAATTCGTTGCTCCAATTCATAAAGTAGTTGCTCCAGTTCCAGCTGTATCAACCGGTTCACCTTCTTCAACAAATGTTAACCAAGATGCACCATCACCAAGTCATTCTCAAACAACACCTAAAACTCAACCTCCCGTCATTCCTAACGATGTTGAAGAAGACAATCATGATATTGAAATTGCACATATGGGTAATGATCCGTACTTTGGTATCCTAATTCAAGAAATCCCTTCTAATTAATCTTCATTGTCGGATTCTATCTATACAATTATGCATCCCGATTACCAAATTTCTAAACATAACAACAAATGGACTAAGGATCATCCACTTGAAAACATAATCGGTGAACTCGCTAGACCAGTTTCCATAAGGCTACAATTACATGAGCAAGCTCTTTTCTGTTACTATGATGCTTTCCTTACTTCTGTTAAACCCAAGATGTATAAAGATGCTTTGATTCAATCATGTTCGATCAAAGCAATGCAAGAAGAGCTCAATGAGTTCGAACGCCTTGAAGTATGGGAGCTCGTACCCCGACCAGACACAGTTATGGTTATTACTTTGAAGTGGATCTACAAAGTGAAGCTAGACGAACTGGGAGGTATTCTAAAGAACAAGGCTCGATTAGTGGCTCGTGATTACCGTCAAGAAGAGGGAATTGATTTTGAAGAGTCTTTTCCTTCGGTTGCAAGATTAGAGGCTATAAGGATTTTTCTCGCGTTTGCCGCTCACATGAACATGGTCGTCTACCAAATGGATGTCTAGACTGCGTTACTAAATGGTAATTTGCAGGAAGAGGTTTATGTTAGCCAGCTGGACGGTTTTGTGGATCCAGATAACCCCAATCACGTGTACAAGCTAAATAAAACTCTTTATAGGTTGAAACAAGCTCCACGCGCGTGGTATGACATGTTGTCTTCGTTCCTGATATCCCAAGACTTCTCTAAAGGCTCAGTGGATCCTACTATGTTCATCTGTAAGGAAGGCAAGGAATTAATTCTGGTACAAGTATATGTCGATGATATTATCTTTGCTGCATCTACACCTGAATTTTGTGACCTATTTGCTAAAATCATGTGTTCAAAATTTAAGATGTCAATGATGGGCAAAATCTCATTTTTCTTAGGACTATAGATTTTTTAAAATCCTAGAGGCATCTTTATTAACTAGTCAAAATATGCCCTTAAATCTTTAAAGAAATACGGTTTTGACTCTTGTGACCCAGTGGATACTCCCATGGTGGAGAAATCCAAACTGGATGAGGATAAAGAAGGGAAAGTCGTTGATCCGTCACACTATCATGGTATGATTGGCACCCTCCTTTATCTCACACCCAGTAGACCTAACCTACAATTTGCTATATGCATGTGTGCACGGTATCAGGCTCGGCCTACCGAAAAGCACTTACATGCGGTTAAAAGGATCTTTTAGTATCTAAAAGGAACCATCAATCGAGAACTATGGTATCTGAAGGATTCTTCAATTGCACTAACGGCATTTGCAGATGCGGATCATGCTTGTTGTCAAGATACACGACGTAGAACATCTGGTAGTATACAGTTCTTGGGAGATAGACTTGTTAGCTGGTCATCAAAAAGGTAGAAAAGCGCTGCGATATCCAGTACAAAAGCTAAATATATTGCTATGTATGGCTGTTATACCCAAATCATATGGATGAGATCGCAGCTTATCAACTATGGCCTTGGATTCAATAAAATTCCAATGTACTGTGATAACAAAAGCGCAATTGCCTTAAGCTGCAACAATGTTCAACATTCCAGGTCGAAGCATATAGACATCCGATTTTACTTTATCAAGGAGCATGTTGAGAATGGGGTGATTGAACTTTACTTTGTCAATACGGAGTATCAACTGGCGGACATCTTCACAAAAGCCCTTGCAAGAGAAAGAATTGAATTTCTTATCAACAAGCTGGGAATGCGGAGTTTTACGCCGGAGACTCTGAAACAATTGGCAGATGAAGTTGATGAATAGTGGTGGTACCTATTCAAATATCCTGTAACATATGTATATATATTAAAACCATAAAAACCAAAAAGATTTTTCATTTTTCAGGAAAGTTTTATAAAAACAAAATACAAAAATATAAAATTCATAAAACCAAAGAAAAAAATGAGAAAAATATAAAAAGAGGTAATAATGGCATGTCTTCTGAAAATCGATAACATTTACGGTCTTAGAAATGTCATTCAATAATGATACGAGGCTGTAAATGAAGTTCGAGCAGAAGTTCCAAATGTTTTCAAAACATGCCAAAAATGGCTTGCTATTATTTCTGATAGCAACCCGGTCTTCATTTTAAAGGCAAGTATTTCAAAAAGGAAACTTGACCTCTCAACGGGAATTTATTCTCGGGCATGGTCTACTTTATGACCATGCAAAGGCTTGTGATTACTTTGCATCACAACCCGTGCTTCCTATATTCCATAAGTGTACGTGTCAGTGCGCTTATGAGTAAAAATAAGAGAAATCTTATTTGCTATGGTGTTTGTTTTTTAAAATTAAAACATTGCTTCATCAGAAAATGCTTTTCAAAGACATTTGACCAACTCAAACAACGACTACAGCTCTTTAACTAGAAAACGGGTCATTGTTTGAGGGGGAGAAAATGTCAAATATCTTCTTCATAATAATGATGGGATTAATGAGAAAAAGGTTTTTAAACAATAACGGAATATCATTTGTAAGGAAAGTTAATTAAGTTTAGCTTATGTGTGCCTTATATGTTATTTGTTTAAGCCCTTAGGGAGTAAGTGTGCAAATACAAGTTTTTTAGGAATGCTAGGTAAAAACATTAGGGACTATTTGTGCCATTGTTAAACCTTTATTGCCTTATAAAACTTAAGAGTGAAAAATAAACAGAATAAGAAACTTGAGGGGTCAAATGTGTCAAAAACGAAAAACGTTTTATAACATCACTCTTCCCCCCGTCTCTTTACACACACAAACACACACTAAAATTTGAATTTTTTTCTCCCCTCTCCTTCGCACGATCGTCTCTTTCCATTCCATCATTTCAAGTTAATTTCACACCTAAGGTATAACTACAATCTCGTTCTACTCCTCCTAAACAACTCATAACTCGAAGTAATTGAGATTTCATTCAGTTTTGAGCTCGAAAACCCTAATTCTTAAGTTAGGGTTTATCAAAATCAAAAATGCATAAATCTTCTAATTAATTGAGGGGTTATGATCGCTTTGGAGTATAGAAGACGTGTTTAAAGCAGTTTTATGTATTGTTAACATTTGAATAAGTTATGGTCAATTGAGTGCTCGAAAATTTGGGGGTTTGCAAAATAGTGTAAAAAGTTTCTGGGTTTTGTGTTAGGGAGTTTCTCATCATCTTATTTAATATGTTTGGTTAATAGTATCACAACATTGCTTGTGGTTCATTGAGTGTTTGTACTAAAGTTCTTATACATGGCTCGTTTTTGCTCATAATAGTTGTGTTTTGGCTTAAATGTTGTTATCTTAGTGCATAAATGATAACTTAATCATATGTATGCTAATGGAACATGTGTGATTGCCTAATATGACTTGTTTGAGAAATGTTAAAAATGAACTGAACAACTTGTTGTCTGTGGGAACCGAACAAAATGATCTCTTGATGAGCCGAACAAATTCTAGTTAGAAGGAACCGAACAACTAAGTGGCTAGTAGGAACCGAACAACTTAGTTCAAAAGGAACTGAATAACTCAGTTTTTAGAAGGAACCGAACAACTCGTTGTATTAAGGAACCAAACAACTATTGTTAGAAGGAACCGAACAACTTAGTTTAGAAGGAACCGGACAACTTAGTTTCTTATAACGAACCGAACAACTCAGTTTCTTAGAAGGAACCGAACAACTCAGTTTAGAAGGAACCGAACAACTCAGTTTCTAGAAAGAACCAAACAACTTAGTGCAGAAGGAACCAAATAACCCAGTTTGTTAGAAGGAACCGAACAACTCATTCTTTAAGAAACCGAACAACTTGTTCTCATTAAGGAACCGAACAACTTGATTCTATAAGGAACCAAACAACTAGTTTTTCTTTAGAAATCATTTTTGCTTCCAAGACCCAAAACACTTAAGATCAAATTTTCAACTTAAAAGGCGATTTAAAAATCTTAATTAGGGAGTTAATTAAAACTGGTTAATTATACACTGTAAACAAGTTAAGTTGGCTTAAGTTTTCATTTTTAAATGGATAGATCTTAATAAGTGCAAAAGTCTTAAAGTTCCTAAATACTTAAGAAACGCTCACATCATGAATCAACTTTTACATGCTCACTCAATAGGTATCTATAGTATCTTGTATAAAATTGGTTGTACATAAACTATATTGATCCTATCATAGCAGAATCATGGATACTACAAGAGCTCGGCAACAGGCACTAGATGATGAATTAGTCAACCCTGTTGACCGTCTTAAGATAAGGAAAAGCAATCTCTGACTAAGCTCAATTCTCAAATCCAAGGAACCTACTCTACAAGTGGCTTTAGATTCTCTCAAACTCACTCCATTCTACAATGCATTTCGAATCTCTGCTGATGTACTGGAAATATACATTCAAGAGTTCTGGGTCACTGTCTCCAGACATCATTCTTCACTTCATTTCAAGTTGAATGGCAAAAGTCATACTGTTAACGTTGACAAATTCAAAGATATGCTCAAGATTTACCTTAAACTCCCTCGTCGGATATTTGAAGAACCCCTACTTGAATAGGAGATTCTATCTTTTATTAGAAACCTTGGTACACTGGTGATATCAAGTTTTTATCCGATGTCAACGTCAATCACATGCATCAACCATGGAGATCGTTTGCTGCCATAATCAACAAGTGTCTAAGTAGAAAAACTACTGCTTTGGAAAGTCTTCGCTTGTCACGTGCTCAAATTCTTTGGGGAATGTATCATAATAAGACTGTTGACTATGTGTACTTGCTGTGGGAAGATTTGGTGTACCAAGTAGAGAATAAGAATTCTAAGAAGAACAATGACATGTATTATCCTTGATTCACCAAAGTCATTGTAGACTACTTCATGGGAAAGGATCAGGCAATACCAAGTAGAAACAAGATGTTTTGGCACTAAGCCAGGGATGACTTCATGTTCACCGCAATAAGAGTTATTTCTAAAAATTAGGACACACAGGTATACGACGCTATTCTCCTTCAGCACTTGACTAACCAAGCCATGTTGGAGTCCGAAGCCTACATGACTTACCATGCTTATGCTACTGGTGAAAAGTGTCCAAAACCAAAATCTACAAAGAAGAAAGCTGATTCTGAATCATCTCCCAAGACGAAGCTTACTCAAGCTTCTAAAGGAAAAAGAATCAAGACCGTAGCAAAGGGAGATAAACCTGCCAAGAAGAAGCAATATGTAACAAAGTTAAAAGGTTTAACAGTGCTATCTGAGGTTGCTTTAACTGAAGCTAAACAAATAAAGCTAGCAACAAAAAGAAGCCTAATACAAACTCATAGCTCTCACGCTAGCGGCTCAGGTGCAGATGAAGGAACTAGTAGTATACCAGGGGTTCCCGATGTACTGACTTATGAATCTAATAATGAGCAAATCTCTTGGAAGTCAAGTAAAGAAGAAGATGATGATGAAGTGAATGTTAGTGAAGACAATGATGATGCTGACAATGATGATGATGTTGATAAAGATGATGAAGATGCCGATGCTGATAATCAAGATGATGAAATTACAAATGATGCCAATCAAGATGATGATGATGAGCAAATTGATTCAGATAACGATGGTGATAACTTTGTTCAACCCAAGCTTTCCACTCATGATGATGAAGCAAGACAAGATGATGAAGTAAATGAAGAAGAAAGAGATGAAGAAAGTGATGAAGAAGTTCAAGGTGCAAATATTAAGGAAGAGGAGATGGATGAAGAGGCAACACATGAAGAGGATGAAGCGAATGAACTATACAAGGACGTGAACATTAATCTGGAGGGAAAAGACACTGTGATGACAGATGCTCCACTACCTAATGTTCAAGGAACTCAGGTAAAAGAAGATACTCATGTGATAACCACCGCTCCGATCAATCCTGAAGGTCAACAGCAGAGTTCTTCTGTGTCATCTGGCTTTGTTTATAACATGCTCAACCCTAGTCCAGATACATGTATTGACATAATATTTACTCTTAACACTGAGGCAACTTCACTGGTAGATGTTTTGGTTACCACTATTGTTGAGCTACCTCTTTTGTCTGCAATAACTCTTCCACCCACTCCTCTCATCACACATCTACAACAAACACCAGTACCCACACCAGCAACTGTTCCAAGCTCCTCACTACAAGATCTTCCTAACTTTGGCTCTTTATTCGGGTTTGACCATAGACTAAAAAATTTGAAAACCGACTTCTTTGAGTTTAAGCAAATGAACCAATTTGCTGAATCAGTTTCTTCCATTCCTAGCATTGTTGATGCGTACCTTGCCAACAAGATGCATGAAGTCGTCAAAACTGCTGTTCAGTTACAATCCAAAAGACTCAGAGATGAAGCCTAAGATAAAAATGCAGATTTCCTCAACAAACTTAATGATAACATTAAGAAAATAATCAAGGATCAAGTCAAGGAACAAGTTAAAGCTCAAGTCTCCAAGATTTTGCCAAAACTTGAGAAGACAGTAAATGAATAACTCAAAGCTGAGGTTATGACTCGTTCATCCACTGAATCTAAGACATCTCTTGCTATAGCTGCCAACCTATCTGAATTAGATTTAAAGAAGATTCTCATAGACAAGATGGAGAGCAATAATTCAATCTAGAGATCTGATGAACAAAAGAATCTCTACAGAGCACTAGTTTACGCTTATGAAAGTGACGAGCTCATACTTGACACTTATGGAGATACTGTTTTGTTTAAAAGACATAGAGATGATGAGGATAAAGACGAAGAACCCTCCGCTGGATCAAATTGGGGGTCCAAGAAAAGACGAGCTGGTAAAGAACCAGAGTCAACCAGTGCAACAAAGGAAAAGGCATCCAAGACATCTGGCAAGTCATATGAAGGGTCAAAATCTAAACACAAGACTGCTGGTGAAATTTCTCAAACAGAGGAGCCTATGCACATTACTAAAGATTTGGAAGAACCCGCACATTAGGAGTTTAAAACAGGAGTTACTGAATATCAATCTAATGAAGAAACCCCTCAGTTCCCTGATTAGTTTCAAAGACCAACAAAACTTCCTTCTCCCGATCATGATTGGAACAAGACTTTGCCTGATGCTCATGGACCTGTTCAACCTTGGCTAAGCTCTTTGGCCCAAAAGGAATATCCGAGAGAATCGTTTAATGAGCTGATGGACACTCCTCTTGACTTCTCAACATTCGTGATGAACCGACTTAAGGTTGATACTTTAACTCCAGAACTATTAACCGGTCCAATATTTGAGCTGATGAAAGGATCATGCAAGAGTCTGGTGGAGCTCGAATACCACTTTGAAGATGTCTATAAGGCAACCACTGAACAATTAGACTAGAACAACCCTGAAGGTCAGCAATATCCACATGATCTGCGAAAGCCACTACCATTAATACCCAATTCTCGAGGTCGTCATGTCATACCTTTTGATCACTTCATCAACAACGACCTAGAGTATCTAAGCGGTGGTGTCTTAAGCCGAAAATATGCAACTTTAGTGACAAAGACCAAGGCTGCAGATTACGGACACATCAAATGGATTAAAGATTTAGTCCCTAACAGAATGTGGAGTCAAGTGCTGGTTAGCTATGACAAACATGCACTCTGGGGAATCTCACATTGGGGGGAAAATGACAACAATTTTATGGATTTACTGCTAACAAGGAATCTGCTCGTGATGTCTACTCCAAACGCAGAATCATTGTTGTCACAATGTTTGAAATAGTCGACTGGCATAACTACAAGCATCTTGATTGGATCACTATTCGTAGGGATGATGACAAGCTATACAAATTCAAGGAAGGCGATTTTAACAGGCTTCGCATTCAAGACATCGAAGACATGGTGCTTTTTCTTATTCAAGGCAAGTTGACAAATCTCACCGTTGAAGAACGCCTAGCTTTTAATGTCTCCTTAAGAATGTTCACAAGAAGCGTTGTCATCTAAAGGCGTGTGGAAGATCTTAAATTAGGTGTTGAAAGTTACCAAAAGAAGCTCAACCTCACTAAGCCGGATATGTACAGACCAGATCTTAAAAGAAGGGAAGCTTACACAGCATACTCCAATCCCAGAGGTTTCATTTACCAGAACAAAGACAAAGAGAACAGACTGATGCGTATTGATGAACTACACAAGTTTAATGACGGTACACTCAATGATGTTTAATGATCATCTAAAGGGAATTCGGATGGAGTAGTTGCTACAGACTATCTGGAGACAAAGTGACAAAGACAAAGCAGGAGCTATAATCCAGGCAATTGACAAACAGCTAAACACAAGGAGGATTATGTGGAGTTTGGAGAAATTTATTGGTGGGAGACCGTACGAGGGAGACTCGGCTGATGTCATCATTATAACAGGTCAAACCTTGTACGTAATAAATAACTTGTGACATTTGTATATATGTAGTGTAGACTTTATGGTGATAATAAGTAGTGCTTAAGTATAAAATTTTCAAGAATTTCTTAGTAAATTTAAAAAATTTCAAATTATTGTACTCAGCACTGTCTTATAAACCCTCAAAAATTAAAGGGGAGCATTAAAATGTTCCTGTTAGATATTATGTAACATTTTGTCCCCGAACGTTTAATCAATTGATATCCAAAATATCAAGGGATCAACATTTTGGATAAGGGGAGAAAATGTGATTAAACTTAATCTAACTTGTATTGAAATGTGATCAGATAAAATGGACTCAATACACTCTACACTTAGCATGTACTACGATTACGGTGCACATGTTAAGGAGGAGATTTTAGTGATGATGAAAAACTTTCAAAGTGTAAATCTTTTGATATTTATATCAAACACTTTGATTGAAATTTTCAATAATTTTGGTTTTAATTGAGATGGAATACCCAAAAGACCGACCATGTACTTAAATTTATGGAGTAATAAGGTAGTTAGGCATAGGTATTTAAATACCATGATCCAGCCATAACCGAAGGAATCTACCCAGGGATATCCACTAGATAGTGTAGAAGTCCGTAGGTATGATACAAAAGGAGAAAAAGTGAGAATCAAGAATAATGCCGACTGAGATGGATCTAACACTGGAATAAACCTAACAAGGTGTTAGTTATGAAGTCTCGGTAAGCATTGAAGGGGTTGAAGAATGAAAAAGAAATGTAAGGATAAAGGGTGAAAAGAAAGAAGCCCTTCATACACTTAGGCAGAAACCGGGTCAATACATAATCTGTCAGAAACACTAAGTTCTTTTCTGATATTAAAGACAGTCATGGACCCAGTGACGCTATGCACAACCCTCCATAGCCACTCAAGGTCTCTTAACAGACTCTTGTTTCATTTCTCATAGAGATTACACGCATTTCTATTAACTTTCTCACTCCGAGTTCGTTGATATTGAAAAGGTGGCAGTCTGCTCCAGCCTCCGATCACTAAAATCAAAGTGCACTATTGAGTCTAGAGCCAAAAGAGATCATCCATAAATCTTATTAGGACACTTGTCAAAATTATGCTTGCTATCTCACACAATGTGAATAACGAGAAATATATTAAGAGTCCTACGCATTATCCTTGTGATTTGGCCAGAACATCCGAGTGATATAATTCACAGTGAAGATGGAAATCCTGCTTGAGCCAACATCAAACAAGCTCATGGTAGGTGACTTGTGTGATTCTATACGAATCCAACTTGTGACAACTAGAAAGAAACGATGGTACGATTCTATAAGAATCAAACTTGTTCCAGGTTATGAATTGACGATTGATGATGAATTTTTGAAATGATAAACACTCTCGATGTGTCACAAAATCACTTTAGCAAGTGACACGTCGATTGATTTTCAAATCGATTTTTCTATTTCAATCGGTGAGACAGTAACTCACCGGTTCACTCTTACTGTGATGTCTGCTTTGAGACGTTCTGGTAATGAGAACATGCTGAGTTTGATGAATTTAATGCAAATGTGTTAGAAAGATTCTATACTTTAGATGGAAATCCTATCAAGGAGATTCTTCTTAAATTGAATCTACCTGATCAAAAGTTGATCCTCACGGATTAGAAGGTTACTCCAACCAAACACGGGCGAATGACAAAGCCATATTCGTCCCCCCACTTTATTGCTAACTATTTTAATGCAGGATACTTAAAGATGTAGGTGAAGGTACCTGGTTCCAGCTGACTCACAAATTCATAGCCAAATGCTCATACCCGACTGACAAACATAAAGACATCATGAAATCTTAAGTACATGTTTCAAGACTTTCGCTACTCTGATACCTGACGAAGTGTTAAAGTTAGAGTATTTCAATAAAGATGCAACATTAAAGCTTTTCAAGTCAATAAATCAAGAAAGGTATGAGTATGTCGGTCCAGAAGTCACAAGTTCACAAGATGGAAAAGGTTACAAAATGACGTAAAGAGATTATGCTTAGTTGATGATCTCAAGGTGTTCAAGATCACATTCAAGTCAAGATAAGGAAACAAGCTCAAACCTAAAGTCAATAATCACTACATCAAATCATAAGTTAGTGATCAAAGTTAAATGAGCTCAAGACTAAAGATAAAGCATAGTATGCTAGGTTTAAGTTTTTGTAAAATGGAGTGACCTCCCTTAGGGGGAGATTGTTAGAAACACAAAAGTGTCGGTCACTTTTATAGATAACAGTCGTTAGCTCGTTAAGCAATATTTGGAAACTTACATAGTTAGTTAGCAAAGGCCCATGGATTAAACCATGCAAGCCCAAGTCCACATGCCATTTGTAAGTATAAATACACCTCTCCATGCCTTAGAGATGTGGTTGGTTGGTTGTATTTTCACATAGTTATGCATTTCATTTTCTTGTCTTTCTCTCTCTAAAATACCTCCTTCCTTCCTGCTTTCTCTCTCTAGTTCTTGTTGTTAAAAGATATCTAATGTTCTTCACTCTATATTTTGTATTATCCACGGACTCGCCTTCTTCGTATTTCATGAGTTTTATATCCGGGGACATAGTAGTTTTCATTGGCTTAGATTTTTCTAATCTAAATTTCTTAAGCATTTCATTTATATATTTAGATTGATTAAAAAAATACCATCTTCTAATTATTTTATTTGTAATCCAAGAAAGAAATTTAGTTCACCCATCATGCTCATCTCAGACTCATCGTGCATGATTTTGGCAAAGTCATCACACAACTCTTGATAACTTGAATCGAATATAATGTTGTCGACATATATTTGAACAATGACGAGATTGGAACCTTCTTCATTGTGATAAGTATGTTATCTACCATTCCCATATTATAATCATGTTTAACAAAAAACGCTTTTAATCTATTGTACCAAGCTTTAAGAGCTTGTTTAAGATTGTACAAAGCTTTCTTGAGTCTATAAACATGATTAGGTTTTGCAAAATCAATAAATCCCAGAGGTTGCGCCACGTATACCTCCTCATTGATAAAACCATTAAGGAATGCACTTTTTACATCCATTTGGAATAATTTAAAATCTAACGCGCAAGCATAAGCTAATAAAATTCTAGTAGATTTTAATCTAGCCACGAGAGCATAAGTTTCGTCATAATCAATTCCTTCTTTTTGATTATAACCTTGAGCAACTAATCTAGCCTTATTTCTAGATACGACGCCATTTTCATCAAGCTTATTTCTAAATACCCATTTAGTTCCTATAACGGTCATAGACTTAGGATTTGGAACTAACTCCCAAACATCGTTTGTGGTGAATTGATTTAATTCTTCTTGCATGTCGACTACCTAACTTTCGTGTTTTAAAGCTTCAACGACATTTTTAGGTTCTATGGTCGAGAGGAAACAAAAGGAATTACTTTTGTCTTGAGCTTGAGATCTAAGGGTTCTGGTTTAAATTTCCTATGACAATTTCTAATGGATGACTTTTAGACTCTTTAATATTAACGATTTCGTCATTTTCTAAAACTTCATCTTCGACATCCTTTCCTAAAGGTTTCTTTTCACTAACCTTAATAGCTTCTTCTTCGACTAAATCATCATCCTCCAAAGGTGATGTTTTAGGCGAGGGAGGACTTTCATCGAATGTCACATTTAAAGACTCTTCGACTTTTATAGTATGTTTGTTAAGAATAATAAAGCTTTACTATTTTGTGAATATCCTAGTAAAACACATTCGTAAGACTTTGGGTCGAACTTGGTGAGATATTCTTTTGTATTTAGAACAAAACACTTACTTCCAAATACTTTAAAATAATCAAGAGTATGTTTCCTACCTCTCAAGCTTTCGTATGGGTTTTTCTTAAGATTGGTCTAATTAAGATCCTATTTAATATATATGTCGAGGTGTCCACCGCGTTACACCAAAACTTTTGTGGAACGGATTGTTCATTTAACATGGTTCTACTCATTTCTTGTAAAGTGCGATTTTTCCTTTCTATTACCCCATTTGATTATGGAGTACGAGGAGCCGAGAAATTGTGAGTAATCACATTAGAGTCACGATAATTTCCGAATTATACTTCATTGTCAAATTCCCGACCATGATCCGTCCAAATAGAAACTATAGATCATCCTAATTTATTTTGGATCTTTTTACTAAAAATATCAAATTGCTCGAAAGCTTCAATTTTGTTTTGAAGAAATCTTGTCCATGTAAATCTAGAGTAGTCATCTACTATTACTAAGGTGTAACAATTTCCTCCATAGCTCTATAGGGCGGAAGGATCGAATAAGTCCATATGAAGAAGTTCTAAGCATCTAGTCGTTGAGACCATATTCTTAGCTTTATGACTAGCGTGAGCTTGTTTTCTAAATTTGCAAGCGTCACAAAAATGTTGATCGAATTTAAGCTTGGGTAGATTTCTAACTAGCTCCTTAGATACTAAATATTGAATTAAACGCATATTTGCTTGACCTAATCTTCTATGCCATAATGTAGAGTTTTCGTCAATTGTCGCAAGACATAATTTATCTTCTGGCTTATTTTCTAATTTCATTACATATAAGCCTCTTTTTCTAATACCTCTACCTATGACTTTTCGTCATTAGTTATTTCACTATCATGTTCGGTAAATATTACTTTACACTTTTTATCACATATTTGACTGACACTTAGCAAGTTAAATCGTAAATTATCTACATGCTCAACATTTTCAATTATAAGGAGTCATGAGAGATCGTACCTTTGCCAATGATGTTGCCGCGTAAATTACTTCCAAAAATTACGTTACCTCCATTGTATGCTTTGTATGTAGAAAAAAGCTTTCGGTTTCCCGTCATGTGTTTAGAGCATTAACTATCTTTAATCCACTCGACGGGCTCCAAATTAATTCCCAAGCATATCTCATTAGATGCTTGAACCATAAGACATGTTTCATCTTTAATCTTTCTTTCTCATCTTCGCCACTATCGCTCCAAGATCCTCCAACAAAAGCCCTTTGGTTTTTGTTTCTTGGTGGCTTCGGACATTCCCCGATGAAGTGATTTGGGTCTCCGCATCTAAAACATTTTCTTTCGCTCTTACCATTCTTGTCGTCTTTACATCTTGGGAATGACTTTTTTCATCATGTGGTTGTCTTACAAATCTACCTTGTCTTTTGAAAAATTTCTTAAAGTCTCTCACGGCCATGGTGTATTATTCGTCTTCACTATCGGAAGTCAAACTTTCTTCATCACTAGATTCCTTTTTAGCCTTTACGGCAAGAGATCTACTTTGTTTTCTCTTACCTTTGACTATTTCGGAATCTTTCTTTATTATCACTTCATAAACCTTCAAGGTACCGATAAGTTCGTCAAGTGATAGTGACCCCAAGTCCTTCAACTCTTCAATAGCCGCGACCTTTGCGCGCCATTTAGGATGAAGTGCTTTAAGAAATTTTTTGACATAGTTCTTGCTAGAAAAACCTTCATCAAGTGCTTTTAGACTAGTAATAATAGTTTTAAATCTAGCAAAAGAATTATCTATCGATTCCTCTTTCGGAATCGTAAATTGTTTATAGTGTTGAAAAAGAAGATTTATTTTATTGTCTTTGACTTGACTATTACCTTGGTGAGTGATTAACAAAGTTTCCCAAATTTCTTTTGAGGTTTTACACATAAAAATTCTTTCATATTCTTTACGTGGCAAAGCATTATAAATTATTATTTTAGCTTCATTGTTTTTAGCAAGTCTCTTTTTAAGATCATCGCTTTGTTTATCAAATGGTACCATTTCATCTTTTTAGTTTCCGAATTATTTTGAGTAGGTGGGAAATCACCATAGATAATAACATGCCAAAGATCTAGATCTTTTGATTTCACGTAAGTCTCAAATCTATTTTTCCAATAAATAAATTCATCGCTTTCAAAGAGTGGTGGTCTTTGCATGGATTGCCCTTTTAAATATTTTTCTGATTCCATAGATCGATTCAAGTTTTAAAATACAGCTTATTTTAAAAATCTTGCATGACCAGGATTCTGATACCAATTGTGGAAACTAGAAGAAGGGAGGATTGAATAGTTTACCGCTTTATAAGTTTAGTTAACGTTTGTATATAAAATCGTAGATTCGAGTTTAGGTGATATCAATATGCACACAATATGAACAATCGAGATAAGTAAATTTACAATATTAATCTACACAATAATAAATATGAGACAAGAGAGAAGAGTTAGAATGATCAAACCACAACACGAAGATTTATAGTGGTTCGGTAATGAAGCTCATCTTCGCCCTACTCCACTCCTCGAGTATCCAACTCGAGAGTTCACTTCACTATGTCAACAAGCTCCCTTTAGGTGGAGAAAACCGTACACACTTGGCTTACATCAATTTCTGACACTAAGCCTAATGTCGAGTTCTAATCTTAACTAGAACCAATCTACCACTTACACTCTTATTTTGAGGCCTACAATACTAACCACTCTTACAAGTATTTACTCACCTAAATACTTACACGATCTAACCGATCCAACTATTACACAAGAATATAAGAGATATGAATGAATTACAAAGTACAACTCGATCGTAACAACATTACATAAACACAACCTAAACTATAATACTTCGTATCTTGAGGATTACGAGTATTCTTCTCTTACACTTGGAGATGTAAGTTTGAATTACTTGAAAACAAATGCTTATGTTAATTAAATGATCAAAGGTTTGGAAGGATTTAGAATGTGTTTTCTGATTTAAGACAGAAAGAATATGTATGCAAAAGGTGGAAAAAAATATGTGGAATAGTTTACTATTTATAGGTAAGTGTGGGAGAAAAAAGGCATGGGCGGCCACCTTATCAATAAGGGGGGCGCCGACACCTATAAGGGGGTCGGCCTCTTATAGGCCGTTCCCATTTTGTCCTTTTTCGAAGAAGGTTTTTCTAAGGTAGATTTTTTTGTTTTGGGGGGGGGGGGGGGTTTTTGTTGTTGTTGTTTTTGATTTTTTTTTTATTTTTTTTGTTGCTTGTTTTTTTTTTTTTTTTAGTTTGCTTTTTATTTTCTTTTCATTTTTTTTTCATTTTTTTGTTTCCTTTTTCTTGTTTTTTTGATTTCAAATTATTTATTTGAATTAAAACATTTCTTCTAATTACAAAAATATTTTGTCTAATTTATATTTGTAAAAAAAATTTGTTACATTTTATGAAAATGTAAGGTTTAGGACAAAACTAAATAACTTTTTTATTAAACAAATTAAGCATTCGTTTATTCATACCTTAAGTGATTTACGTCGAAATGAAAATTTACGACCAATAATTTGATTACGTTTAATTTTACGTAGAACGTTTTTACATTTTGTGATTATCAAAACGTAGAGAAGTCGAAAAATATAAATAACGTTTTTATACATTATTTGTATTAACATATTTCTTTCAAAATTAACGAAAGATGTTTACGTTTGGTGTTTTTCTTACTTTATTTACACATATAACTTCTTACAAAAAATTTCTTTAAAATGCACCGTGGTTCCACGAGTCTTTAAGCCAGTATCAAATATAATATAACTCAAGTACCATCAATATTAGTAAGTTTAGTAGGACATGCTATTTCTTTTCTTCCTAAAGAGTCCATCTTCTTCACCCCACTGAAAAAGCATCAAAACGAATCTGTTTAAGCATACCTGCAGCAAACGAAGCTTGAAAGAACCCAAGTTTTGTCAATAACAATATGAAGACTACATGACAAAACCAACAACTTACTATAATTAGAGATTGTAACCGAAGCTTTCATATCAAGGTATAAATACCAATAAAAATAATGAAAGACATGTGTTAAGCATGCAAAGAAGCCAGCAATTAAGTGTCAAGTTAGTGGAACACCCACTAACACACTTAAACAATTTTTTAATCCCCCAAGCCGTCGGCTTGGATCGACTCGGCTAGTGAACAGTGTCGGCTCAAGTCGCGGCTCCTCCGTGCTTTCAAGCCGATCCCCTCCCTCAAACTCATCCCTGACTCGGCGGCTTCGCAACAGTATCTATCTATCTGCTCACTCAGAATTTAAATAAATGTTATATAGTATAATGCCAATTGTTCAATGCTTAATAGACATTAATTAGTTTTTGAGAGAAGTGCAAAAATCATCCCTGTGGTTTGTCAAAAAAACCGTCTCACGTCCCTCGTTAAATAATTGTCCAAAATACATCTCTTCGTCAATGTTTTGGGACACGATACATCCCTTGGACTAACGGTGCAAATTTTTTTTCCGTTAAGTATTAACGAGCGTCTAATTTTTAACGGTGCAGACAAATAGGTAAGGTATTGTTGTCTTTTTTGCTCGCCACGGTTATGATTTTTTTTGTTTTTTTTTTTTAATTTTTGCACTATCCTTAAAAAAGTTTTTGTTTGTTTTTTAATTTTAAAAAAAAAACTTTTTTACATTATTATTCGTAAAAAAAATTATTTTTTTTTACAAAATCTTTTAAAAAAATTAAAAAGTGCGAAGTTTTTAAAAAAAAATTGTAAATTTTTTTTAAAAAATTTTGTAAAAAAAATTTTAAAAAAGTTTTTAAAAGTACGATTTCAGTTCGATTATTTTTAAATTTCGTACTTTTTTAAAAAAAATTGTACATTTTTTAAACTTTTTAAAAAAAAAATCGCACTTTTAAAAATCTAAATTTTTTGAAAAAGATTTAAATCTTTTTCGTATCTTTTAAAATCTTATTTTTTAAAATGTACAAAAAAATTTTAAAAAGTTCGGTAAAAAAAGTTCGAAATTTTTAAATTTTTTTTAAAATAATCGAACCAAAATCGTAGTTTTAAAAACTTTTTTAAAAAATTTTTTACAAAACTTTTTTAAAATTTTTAAAAAACTTCGCACTTTTTAATTTTTTTTTAAATTTCGCACTTTTTTACAAAACTTTTTAAATTTTTTTTGCACTTTTTAAATACTAAGATTTTAAAAAATACAAAATTTTTACATTTTTTTTTCAAAACTAAGATTGTAAAAGTACGAAATTTTTTATAAAAGTTTTGTAAAAAAAAATTAAAAAAACAAACAAAACAAAAAAAAAATTTAAACAAATAAGATTTTTGTAAAGTGCGAATTTTTTTTTTAAGATTTTGTAAAAAAAAATAAATTTTTTTACGAATAATAATGTAAAAAAAGCCGTCTCACATGTATACCGGAGACGAAAAAAAGAAAATGCTCATTGGTCTAGCTCGGTTAACCAGTTTATACGGGTTCACCCATTTTTACCGGTCCTTTCCGGTTCATTTTTGGACGACTTTTATTGGCTAGCCGAACCGTTGGCAACTCCAGTTCTCGGTTGAACCAGTTGGTCCAGTCCGGTTTTAAAACCATGTATACCATCACATGCGCTTTAATAGTTTGTACTTCGTACAATAGGTATAATAACACGAGTTTTCATTTTAGTAGTGTTTTAAAAATAACAATAATTAGTATATTTAATTAGTTTATATTTTGTGTTTTGAATGTTGTGCTTTAAATTGTGATGAAAGGTTGTGGTGAAATGTTGTATTAAAAATTGTACATTGTCCATCAAATAGTAATACACTAAAAATTGTACATTGTGCATTAAAAATTTGTATTACTTAATTTTTTTATTGAACGGGGAGAGAGAGATACTAGTTTATGTTATATGTAGTATAGATTAATAGGTTTTTTAATGCATAGCAATTCCATTTGAATCAAAACAAGTTAGGTTTACCCGCGCTCTGCTGCGGTATGTTTGGCGGCCGGTGTTTTTGGTTGGACGTGTTAGAAAGTATATTTTTGTAAAAAAAAAAATTAAAGGTCGTTAAGTAACGACCGATTTCAAGCACTATTTTGGTGCATTCTTATGAACCCCTCGACGAATAAGATTAATCCTAGAAGGAAGGCAATTACGCCTAGCCCTCCAACCAAAGATGTTAATTTTAATTGGAACAAACTTCACCCATTTTGTCGAATCAGGCGAAGAAGGTAACAACAAATCGTCAATACTATTCCGAATATCTTTCACTCTAAAATTTCCATCCTCAGACACATTACAAACCCAACGATCAGGTTCGTTAGAAAGGACCACCGAATCAATCAATGCTTGAAGAGCAATAAACTGGATGCTTTCAACTCCCCCCCGAACAGGCCTTCTAAAAGAAGAGTCCAACTGCGCTGCCATTTTCATAGACACAGAAATTGATTTGTCCAGCTCCAATTCAAATAGACGAGGGAATTTATCACGTAGAGTAATGTTACCAGTCCAGATATCTAACCAGAACAGAGAATTTATACCATTACCAACTCGCTTGGAACATAAAGATAAGAAATCAAAACCTTTATCCTTAAGAGAATGCACTTCTCTCAATATCGAGCACCAATTAGAAGAAACATTAACTGCATGAGCATGAATATTGGATCCATATATGGCTTGCATAACATGAAACCACATAGATTCTTCTCTAGACACAAATCTCCAAATCCATTTCAGCATCAACGCCCGGTTCAAAGCAAAGTAACTTGACACACCTAAACCTCCATTGTTCTTAGAGGCTAAAACTTTATCCCAAGCGACCCACGTTATTTTCTTCTCCACGGTATCTGCTCCAATGAAGAACTTATTACGAATAGATTCCATCTCCCTCAAAACGCCCTTAGGAACTTTAAAAATAGACATATAAAAAAGAGGAGAAGCGCCAAGAACAGCTTTCAACAAGGTCAATCTACCACCAACCGAGAGCGTTTTCGTCTTCCATTTGGAAAGACGAGACTTTATCTTTAACACCACATCTGCCCAAAAGTTATGACGAGCAGAATTACCACCTACCATAACACCAAGATACCGAAATTGGTTATCCATAATCGAACAACCAATAGATCCAGCCGCCTCCGCTACTTCAGCTCTAGATACACCCACACCAAGAAGCTGACTTTTATCTATGTTAATTTTCAATCCTGAAGCAATAAAGAAACATTTTAGAACATTAATAATGCCCCTTAGGTTCTCACTAGACCACTCCCCAACAATCAATGCGTCATCCGCATAAAATAAGTGAGATAAAGCTAATGAATTGTTAATCCGAAGGCCTTTAAAAATGCCAGCTTCTACCACTCTACTAAAGGACAAGTGCAAGGATTCCATCACAAGAATAAAGAGCAACGGAGCAATTGGATCTCCTTGTTTAAGCCCACAGTGGAACTGAAATTCTTTAGATGGACTACCATTTACCAGAATAGAAGCCTTCGTATTACAACATATACCCCGAATCCAGCTACACCACTTCGTACCAAAACCAAAAGCCTCTAGAACGTTGATTAGATAGTCCCACTTCACCGAATCATAGGCTTTTGCAAAATCTACTTTGAAAAACATCGCTTTCTTGTTTTTTCTTTTACACCAGCTCAAAACTTCGTTAATAATAAAAGGGCCATCCAAAATCTGCCTTTCAGATAGAAAAGCAGATTGTGTATTAGACACAATACTCGAAATAACCATCGCCAAACGGTTGGCTAAGATTTTCGTCACAACTTTATACACACATCCTATAAGGCTAATAGGACGAAAATCCGTAACAAATTTAGCGTCCATCTTCTTAGGGATAAGCGTAATGAAAGAAGAGTTGCAACCTTTAGCGAAAGCCTCAAACTTAAAAAAGTGTTCCACAGCTTCACAAAAATCACTTCCAATGAACCTCCAATATTTCTTAAAAAACTCGAACGTATAACCGTCCGGACCCGGGGACTTATTGTCCCCACAGTTCCACACAGCCGAACGAATCTCCTCACGAGAAACCTCTCTTTCCATGTCCATCACTTGATCTTGCGTCAATCTATTAGGAAAAGAAAAATTAATTTTGAGACCATTAGATGAAGGTTTTCTAAAACGGCCCTCAAAGTGATTAAGAAAAGAATCCTTAACAATCTGAGGATCGGATACCCACAACCCATCAACGAGAATCCCTCTTATAGCTAATTGCGAACGTTTTTTATTAATCATCCCATGAAAAAAACTCGTGTTCTCATCTCCCTCAATAGCCCATCTAACTTTAGATTTCTGAGCATAATCCGCATGATCTCTTTCTTTAATTGCATGAAGTTGATTTTTTAGTTCAAGACGTCTAGCCAAGTACTTATCTGAAACCGAACCAGAATCCAACTTTTTGTCAATGTCATGTAATTCACTTTCAATTCCATGCCTTTCATTAGAGATAGCAGCTCGTTTTTCCTTGATCCAAAGTCTGATGATAGATTTAAGATCTTGCATTTTTTTCTTAAACCTAATCATTCTATTCGTGTCAGAGTGAGAGAAAGCACACCAAGTTTGTTCCACCATCTCGTCAAAACCATCATATTTGAACCAAGAGTGGTAGAAACGAAAAGGAATTGGCCCGAAATCCATCTGAATGTCGCGGAGCAAAATCGGACGATGATCCGATAAATGTCGGTCAAGACAAAGGGCAGTAATGTCAGGAAATAACGAAATAATACCATCAGAAACCAGGAATCTATCAATCTTACTCATCTTCGACGCCGACGGATGAGACCAAGTAAACGAGAATCCCTCCAATTTAACATCAGAAAGCCCATAATTATTTATGAACTGATTAAATAATCTAGCGCCATACTTATTAAAAACCGACCCACGTCTTTCCTCCTTACAACGGACTTCATTGAAATCACCCATTATAACAACATCACCATTCCATCTACCTAATAAAATCAATAAGTACTCCCACAAAGCCTTCTTAAGAGATGGTTGTTGGGGAGCATAAATTGATATAATCAACATCTTGACATTACAAGGAACCCAAATACCATAAACAGCCACGAAGTTATCAGAGATAGTGACATACTCTTTTTTAAAAATCGAAGCCTCCCAAATACACAAAATACCTCCAGAATTTCCTAACGACTCACTATGCACAAAGTCGTAGTTGGAATTCCCCCACATGGCTTTCACGTCCATATGAGAGATCTTCTCCATCTTCGTCTCTTGAATCGCAATAAAACTAAGTTTATACTTGGTACATAACTCCTTGATCCACTCCTTTTTGGACTTGCTACCAAGCCCTTGAATATTGATGGAGATCATATTCATCGGAAAACCGGCTCATCTCCTTGCTTTCCAATGATATTTTGAATATCCTTTTCACATCCCTCCATAGAGAATCCCATTGCTCGACCCACACGAATCACGTCTTCCAACACACCTAACACTGAACCACCCTTGGACTCCATCCTCTTCCCTACCTGTCCATTAGTCTTGGAATGAACCTGGTGATGCACCTGCTCTTGACTTAATTTTTCAACCTGTTGTGAGATACCAACTTTGTTCTCATGATCCACTGGCTCTTCTCCAACCTGTTGTGAGTTACCAACTTTGTTCTCGTGATCCACTGGGGTAAAACCAGGAGGGTGCGAACATGAGTGACTCGAAGATAGTGGTTCCACGGTTGCCTTATTTTTATTCAACAAATCGTAAATCTGAAATGGGTCCTCTGAGTGCTGCTTCAATGGTACTTCGCTGCAATTCTTAACAGAGAAAGACTTTTCGCCAAATATGGTTTCCGCAACACCTTCAACATCACTATCTCTAAACTCTCCTTCCTCCGCTTCCTCTTCATCACTATGTTGCACATGATTTGGAAAACTCATCTTGCTTTGAACCGATTCATCATCTGAATTACATGGAGACTCCTTGGAAGCCGAAAAGTTGGGACTCCATGTGAACAATTCTTTAGCTCTCACAATAAACACCTTGCCTTTAACAATGATCTTAAACGATTCTAGAATGGACACAGGATGTTTAGTAAGAATACACACCCGTTTCCGACCAAAGGATGCCACGGATGTGTCCTCAATATTCAAACACTCACCCCATTTTTTTGTAATTCGAGAGAAGGTTTCAGCAGACCAAGCATTAAGTGGTACTCCTTCTATGTCTATCCACGCAATCCGTTCTTCACTCACAAAGTCTGGAATCACCTCTTGAATATTCTGAAACCACGAATTTATACCAGTATGGGACAACAATTTCACTTTAGCTTCCTTTTTTTCAAATTCAAGCATCACCCACAAACCTCCCAAATACATTGGTTTCACATCCACGAAACCTTCATCAAGAAGAACATTTTGGATATTGAGAATGGAATTCGCATCAACGACTTTTCCCATTACACAATTAGAGAAATCCCTTTCGATTACACAATTCTCATCTATAACCAAAGCGGGCGTATTAGGGGATAAATGCGACTGAGTATCACCAGCAACACCCTCATTAACCACATGGGCATACGAGCCTCCGACGTGATTGTTCCTATTACTCGTGGTACCGACCTGGCTATTATGCAACTCTGTATTCAGGTGAGATTTAACTGGAAAAGCATCTTTTTTAGGTCGTTCAAAACGAACCTGATTAGCATAAAGATGATGTCGGCCAATCCAAATAGTACATAAATTCTTCACCAAACGGTCCAGACTAAACACCTTTATGAAACGTACAAAAGCAAACCTTTTACCTGCTTTGGATTTCTTGACCGGTATGTATACATCAACTACCGTCCCATAAGCGTTACACTCCCTCCATAGGTCTCGCGATGTGACAGAATCTGGGAAATTAGTAACAAAAATGGAATGAGAGATCTTCTTGGTGAGATCCTCATTAGATGTATACCCTCTATGTCGCTCAAACATCTTTGGAATGAAGGGAGATCAATAATTAGAAACACAAGACAAAGCAATAATCTGAATATAAAACACACACAGATCCAGCCTTTAAAAACTAATCGCTTCTTTTCAAAATCGTCGAGCCGAATAAAAAAAATATAAACGACGATCCAATCTAAAAGAGAGGATCAAACAATTACATGTCTTTATTCAGCGAATGGATTTCAACAAAGAATTAAGGAACAATTAGATTAAAGGCGAATCAAACAGATGAATTGAAAGAGGCTTTTGGACCCGCCAGGTGAAACGCCGGTGAAAACATTTAGGGCTTATTATTTTATTCGGCTCGACTAGGTTGATGTCTCGATTAATAAACGTGTGAGATAGTGGGTGATTTAAGTGTGTGAATAATTGTGCCTCTAAAGAAAAAGAGTTTTAAGTTTTGTGTACAAACGAGTATAAAACTTATAGAGTTAGTTACATTATCACTACAAGAAAAACTAGAACAGGCGACGAACTTTTCCCGGGCGACATTTGTCGCCCGGGAAAAGTCGCTAAACGACAAAAATCCATCCGACGTGACACCAATTCTGATAGACTTTTTAGTCAAAGTATAACTTGGTTTGAGTTTGACCAAAATAATCAACGAAAATCCTGGCGGCAAATTTTCCCGCTCAACTTTCCCGGGCGACATGTCGCCCGGTATAACTTGGTTTGAGTTTGACCAAAATAATCAACGAAAATCCTGGCGGCAAATTTTCCCGCTCAACTTTCCCGGGCGACATGTCACCCGGGATAATATTTTCACGTTTAACATTTGTGTTTAGTGATAATTAATGTGTGTTAGTGTATAATATTTTTTGGAACATATTTGCCCGGGAAACATTTTATTAAAATTTATACAGTTTTTTAATATTTATAAAACTGTATAATT
>BQNB010044691.1:0-34847 GCA_026074375.1 Tanacetum coccineum | reverse complement strand
GTAACTTGGTAACTTTCTTAATTACTCTCGGGAGTATATTATTTTATATTATATTTTACGTGTATAAAACTAGCAATCAACATGCTTAAAAAGTGTCAACATTAAAGTTGGTGAGTTCATAGATTTGTTTAAGTATAAATGCTTAACCAAAGTTCTGTCAAGTGCGTATGACCATTTAAAATCCTTAAATGTCCTTCCAAAATGCATGTATGATTTTTAGAAATCAAATAGTTGTAAAGTATGCATGACCATTTCAATCCCCAAATAGTCACAAAAATGTACGTATGATCGTTGTACCGCAATTGTTCAAAGCATGTATGATATTTATATATATATATCACCAAAATGTTTCTAGTATGTATTGCCACTTTATTCAAGGTACAGTAAATATCCATGTGAGTATAAAACAATGATTACAATTACTCTAAGTTCATGACACTGCGACGTAGACTTGTATGTATGCCACTTTATTCAAGGCGCAGTAAGAGTGTACCCATCGTAGGTGTTCCCTCCAAGAAAACTCGGGCATTAATGAACATAATATGTACCCATCATAGGTGTCCCCTCTAAGAACACCCGGGCATTTATGAAAATAATATGTACCCATCATAGGTGTCCCCTCCAAGAACACCTGGGCATTTCTGAAAATATCCATGTGTATGTAATTGTTGGCCATGAAGACTCAACCAATCGTATTCCGACATGTTATAACGTTCGTTTGCCCAGTGATAGCTAATCACCCGAGCGGAGATTGTCAATCCCGAATAGATCTATTTCATAACATTCGCGCTCACCCTCCAAGTGATTTACAGTTCATGCAACCTAAGCTAATCCATAATCATTCGAGTAAAAGTATAGTTGTTGCATCCATAAGTAAAAATCAATGTTGTATCTCACCGTGAGATATGCATATGAGTGTATAACCAAGTTATAGCGAGTGTTCACGCCCAAAAATTAGACCAAGTATTGTATCTCATCGTGAGATATAAAAATAAATATGTAAACCAATTTGTAATCAACCATGTAAATGCATTTGTAAACAAGCATGTTCTCACCCCAAAATATATGTAAAACATGTAAAATGTGGGACTATGAACTCACATTGATGATGAAGAACGATTGGCGGGAATGTACACATTGAGTACAAGACGAAATGGAAACTGGAACGGCTCGACCAAGAAGTTGCAGCTTAACTTAACTGCTATGTTCCACTAGCCTAGGATAATGAATTTGGGTTTCCTGATGGATAGTCACATCAACGCGACATGTTGATAAAAGATTTAGATTTAAAGTTGTAATAGTTTGGTGGTTGGTTAAATAAAATAAATCGAAAGTAAACGCAAAGTGTGTAATATATCCCATATATATTACATATGAAAAATGAACAAGTATATAAGTCGTATCGTGAATTATATAATAAAGACAAACAATCCAAATATTAATATGAAATGTATAATACTTTGCAAGTATTATATAAGAAGTGTGAGTAAATAATTAACCAATTAGTTTGACCCATTTTTTGAAATCACCACTTAATTAAATAAAAAGTTCTTGCATAAACGTAATCGTACATTTTAAGGTTACTAATTAAGTTAAACGATGTTTATAAATCTTTTACAGCAATTATTATGTTATCTCCTAGCTGACAATTATAAAATATAAAATAATATTTTATCAATTTATATTTCGTTTCCTCAACGGGTCGTGTCTAAAATAGTTGTCTCATTGTAAAAGTATATTTTTCGTTCGTTGGTCGGGTTATTGTATAATGACAAATTTATATATCTTTAAAATATAACTTAGTCCCTGTTATCGGTTTCTAAAATAATAGAAGCTTTAGTGAATCGTTACTAAATATAGAAATTTATATAAATTTCGCCATGACTTTTCCGTTTTTAAAACGATCCCAAGTCAAGAGACTTTGTTGCAAATCAACCTTTCCAAATCAATTTAATAGAAAACATCAAAGTAAATTTCAAGTCTATTTATTTGTTATTGTCATTGTTTCCATTTTATAAGTCCGTTACGGGTCTAATATAATATATCCGAAAATAATAACTAATCACATTATTTAACCAATTATCCACCATTATATCCAGTTTTAATATTTATAAAACCTTATGTTATATTTATTTGTCGTTTTGTATAAATCAAACACACCCTAAAGTTGTTTCTGCTCACCCAAACGCGCCCTTATGGTGAAACTGCTAACCCAAACGCCCCTATACGGTTTTCCTGCTAACCCAAACGCACCCGTGTGGTTATATTGCTAAACCAAACGCACCCTTATGCTCTTTATGTTAAACCAAACGCACCCTTTGTGCTTTTTTAAACCAACCAAACGCACCTGTTGGTGCTAACCAACCAACCAAACGCACCCTATAGGCTGTCTAACAGCCAAACGCACCCTCTCGGGGCGTAACCCACAAACCAAACGCACCCTTATTTCATTTACACAGCCAAACGCACCCTCTTTCGATTAATAACCAGAAACAAACACACCCCTTGCTTTGTCATTAAACCAAACGCACCCTTGTGCGAGTATGAAAACCAAACGCACCCTGGTCGGTGCAAATACCAAACCGAACGCACCCTTGTGGTGCCGAAATCAAACCAACGCACCCTTGTGGATTTGGTCCAACCCAACGCACCCTCCTCGGCTGACCCGAAAACCAACGCACCCTTATTATTCATAACCAAAACCAAACGCACCATTTTCGGTATGCCCAGATCCAAACGCACCCTAATCTTGTTATAACAACCAAACCAACGCCCCTTTTCTGTTACAAAACCAAACCAACGCACCCTAACGGCTGTCACAACAGCCCAAATGCACCCTAGTGGCGGTGGTGACTGCCAAACGCACCCTTGTGGTGGTGGCAGCCAACCAAATGCACCCGTGGTGCGGTTATAAAAGCCAAACGCAGCCTAGCTGCTGAACTACCAAAACAAACACCCTTTTGTGGTGTTTATGTTAAACCACAACGCACCCTAGGTTGTTATAACTAAACCACACGCACCCTTGGTGCTAGAAAAATCAAAACGCACCCTGTTGGTGCTTATGAAGACGAACCAGACGCACCCTTGGTGGTCTGGTGGTGGCGGCAGCGAGGTGGTGATGATGGTGTGACGATGGGAGTGATGATGTTGGATCTGTGGTGCGATGATGATGATGAAGTCGTGATGATGGTGACGGTTGTGGTGTTATGGTGGCGTGGAGGCGCGTGGTGTTGGGGATCGGGTAGATCAGGTGATGGGGAGCATTTTTGGATTCGGCCGGAAAACTTGCCGGCGGTGGTGGCCGGAGGTTGGCCGGATCCGGCGACCGGAAAAATGAGAGAGAGAGAGATGCATATGTAGGTGTGTGTGTGTGTTTATGAAATACAATGAAAAAAATTTATAACTTTTATATATATATAAAAGTTTATAAATAAAGTGTAAGGTGTGAAATAGATGGAGGTAAATTTTGTAATTATTTCACAGGGACCTAAAATGTAAATTTTGAGTATTATTTTATAAAATAGTGGTTCGGGACTCGTTTGAACGACTTAACGGATGATTCAAGACACGAAACTTGCGCCATTGTTTTCTAAATCATTTTTCCCATAAAAACGAGTATTCACTCGACTAATTTTCATAAACGTTTTATAAAATTTATTTAAAACGTTTATTATTTATTTGTATATTACTGATAAGCTTTGTCCGTAAAATGATCTTTTACTCGAATATTTGCGTCTTCAACAAACGTCACTGAATAAAATGATGACTAATTTATTAAATATTTTTATTTAATAAAAAGTGTTAATTAAATATAATTTAATTATTTTCTTGTTTCTATAATCTTGCGAGGGCATTTCAGTCACTTTCTGACTGTTTTCGGGTCTCGGTCAAAACTAAAAAGTTGTCAGGAATATCGTTTTACATCAAATTGCTTTAGAGTCCGAATAATGAAAACGTGATTTAGTGGGTCGTTTTTGATAAATCAGCTTAGGAATAACATATATCTTTTTCGTTTTCAAGTCAAATAAGTTAAAAATAACTTGCACATGAGAGATGTAATAATAAATATGATTTATTATTTAAAATATGTTCCGAAAATTTATCGGTTACGCAGAAATCGCTTTTTTGTGACAATAAAAGACCAAAAGTCAAAAAGTCAAGTCAGACCCAAAAAGTCAAAGGGTAAAATAGTCATTTAAAATTTCGAAAATTGCCGGATGTTACATTAGGAGGAACATCAAGTGCCAGATTGGAGAGTTTCTTTTGTACTAAGAGCATCAACATGTCTTCTATATTTTGTAAGTAAAGTCTTGAGAAGTCACCTTCCCTAAACTTATATAATTGATGGTCCTCTCTCCGGACTTCAATCTCTTCCAAATACCCGTAGTCATACCGTTTCATAACTTTAACATGGGTTACTGCTATGATCCATTTTATGGAGTACACGTCATGGTTGGAAACCCTGTTGCTAGCGTACCCATGGAGGCTTTGACTTTTAGGGCCTCAGTGTGAGACTCCCCAGACAACAAACTTGTCATAGGATACCTTAGCTGGACTCTATAATGATGGAACCATATCTTCAATCCATGAAATATCGTAATTAGCAGCCTTGGTCTTTATTGTAGAAGTCGTGTAAGTCCTGCTTGAGCTTCCACCTTTAAGATACTTGAGGTCGTTGTTGATGAAGTAGTTTACAGGAACTACTTGACGACCTCGGTAGTCTTCAACTAATGGTAAAGGCTTGCTAAGATCAAATGGGTATTCCTGGCCTTCAGGGTTGTTCCAATCAAGTCGATCAGTTGTTGTTTTGAAACATTCTTTAAAATGATACTCTAGTTCCGTATGACTCTTGTAGGTGCCCTTGAGTAGGTTGAATGCCTGTCTAACCAGAATCTTTTGAGTCAGATTTATAATGTTAAGCTGATTAATTATAAATGCAGAGAAGTCGATTGGAGTATCCATGAGCTCATCGAATGAAGTACGAGGTTTATCTGCACGAGAAGTGTCACTGATCCAAGTTTGTGGTGGTCTGAAGTCAACATGTTTGCTCTTATTCCACTTAGGATTAGAAGTTGGAGGCCTTTCAGGTTGCTTAAACCAAGTATCCCTTAAAGCAGCCTCAACAGCGGGTTGATCATCATTGTTACCCGTGTCAAACTCTTGATTCTGCTGCGCTCCTGAGTCATCAACAGTATGACTTGGCTCTTCTGCATGGGCAGACTTGCCAGATGACTTATGCTAAGAGTGGGAGGTGCCTTTTGAAGAACTTGATGACTTAGACTCCTTGGATTTCGAATCTTTAGAAGATTCAGCATATTTACTTGATTTCCTTCTTTTTGTCCCTCGTTCTTATCCAACGGAGGGGTCTTCTTCCTTGTCTTTGTCTTCTCGGTCTTTCTTTAAAGAACATGGTTTGCCATATGATTCGAATAGATCCTTATCAAGCTTGTAAGATTTAGTAAGACTATCATAGAGATCTCTGTGTTTTGGAGCTCCTAGATATGATTTACTATGCTGCATCTTGTCAAGAAGTATCTTCTTCAATTCAAATTCAGTAAGTGATGCAGCTGCTTTATATGTGGATTATGATTGAGAGGAAGATTTTGCCAAGACAACATTCTCAAATGATTCAGCAATGGTGCTTTGAATCATAGGAGTGACAAAATCAGGTAGGATCATAGGAAGTTGACTCTTGATTTCTTCTTGGATGACGTATTTGATTAATTTATTAATGATGTCAATAAATCTGTCCTGCTCAGCTTTAGCCTCCTTTTCAAATTCTGCAGTGTAGGATTAGAGAGTTGTTTGAACTACATATCCAATTCTTGTAGAGAGATGTTCATCTACAATTGCAAGAATTTGTGACTTGATCTGTTCGAGATGTTGCGCAGACTTGTCATCTTGTTTTAGTTGAGAAACATCTTTTTCCAAGGAAGAGACTCTTTCGTTGAATCTGAACACAAATGCGAAATCAAGAAGATCAGGAACTGATGTTGTTGCTTCAGTTGTTGGTGAGGTAGTTGGTGTTGCTTGTTGTGAAGGAGGATAGAAGAAAGGAGGTCGTGGAGGAAGTAGTAGCAGACGTGATTTCATGGATTACTGTTATTGGAACAGTGTACAGAGAAGATGTCTGACTGCTTGTTTCTTCATGACGAACGGTGGTGTCCATCAAGGAAGCAATCACATCGTTAGCAGGAGAAATGTTCTTAAAGTTAAGGAGCTTATCTGTAAAGTCTGAAGAGACAAAAGAGCTTTGCATTGGACCTTCAATCTTCTGTGTGTCATGGACAACTGTAAGTGTCACATGAGCATCGTCCTATTCTTGCTCATACGATCTTTCTTGAGTAGCATCCTTCTGAATTGCATCAATAATCTCTTCATCTCTTATCCCTTCTTCTTCATGCACTGCACCTTCTAAATTTACGTTTACATCTCCATACAGTTCCTCATACGTTTCTTCTTCATCCACATTTTCTTGTTCATTATTAGAACATTTATTCTTTTATGGAGAACGTACATGCTCGTCATCTTGTTCTTATTCTTTATCTTTATCATCTCGGGTTAGATTAAGATCTTCCTCTTCATCAGACTCAGTCTGTTCATCATCGTCGTCATCATCACCAACATTCTCACTGTCATCATCATTATCATCATCATCATTCTCCTCTTCATCTCCAATATCTTCCAAGACTCGTTCTCACTATCAGATTGATCTTTGAGTACATCAGGAACCCCTGGTTTAATACCAGTTCCTTCATCTTTACTAATCTTCTTACCTTTAGGCTTATCAGGAACCCTTGATTTAAAATTAGTTCCATCACCTAAGCCACTTAGATGCGAAATGTGAGTATCTTTCTTGCTTCTAAGGAGAACTTCTTTGAGTTGTTCTTCCTCAGTTTACGCAACTTCAGAAAGCACATCCAAACCTTTGCCTCTAGTCTCCTTAGATGGTGCCTTCTGCTTAGGTGCCAACACATCACGAGTGTCTCTGATGACAACTCCAGTTGTTTTCCTGGAAGACTTTTTGATTGTTTCGGCTTTCTTAGCATGTTTTTTAGAAGGTTCTTTGGATGAGATAGGGGCCGTCTTCTGTTTAGGAGAAGAAGGTGTCTTGAACTTTCTTGCTTTCTTGGGAATAGCTTCACCAGTAGCAAATGCAAGATACATATGATATTCATCGAAGGTTTGGATATCTTGATCAATGATCTCAACAGGAATTAGTGCTCCATAAATCTGATGATCTTCGGTCTTGGAAACATGCTTCAGTGTCCCCAACAAACTATCATCACGGATTATGTGAAGATTGATCATGTTCCTAATTGAGATTGTCTTATCTTTGGAGATGAAGTAACTGATGATAAGCTTAGTGAATCTGGGGTAAGGCATATACTCTTTGCGAGAGGGACTGATATCTCTGTTGTCAGCTTGAAACATGAAGTCCTCCCATAGTAGAACCACAAAATCAACATCCAACTTGTGATATATTGCCCATAAGATTTGAACTCTTAAAGCTCAAAGTTTATCAAGTCCTGCTGACTTCCCAGAGATGCACCGATTGATGCTAGTAGCAAAAGTTCTCCAGGGTTGGTGCATCTGATCAGTAAAGATCTTAGCTATCTTATCACACTGTCCTGAGTACCCGAGATCCTTGATGAATTGAACCAATTCGTCATCGTCTGAGGGAGGTTCAACGAGCGCGAAGCAGAGAAGAAGTGTGGGAGCAGTGACAGTTGTGGACATTAAAGATCTCTAAGAATACTTATGTGTGAACTTGATACTTCTCTATCCAGACTGAAGTTATAAGCATATGTAACATTGACCTTTTTGGATGGTGTTCTAAGAACTGATTTCTGGAACCTCAGCAGTCATAGTGGAATGCAAGATAGCATGGAAAAGCTAGTCAACATCTAGAGTAACTTGAGTGTAGGGTTCTAATTTGCCACTCATGGTCGAGATTCAATCTTTGAGTTGCACTTCGAGAGAGCGAGCAGAGTGGCGTGTGCCGTTTTCCAGAGCAACCAATGCATATCGAGAGCAGACTTGCTGTGTTTTTCTTTCTATTCTATATACATATTTTCGTGTCAATTAAAGTGTTCCAAGCAGTTCATATACAAGCAATTCATATATCACATATTGACCGATTTTACCTCAAGGGGATTGTCCTTATAGAGAACAATTTATAGGCATTTATAAGGCATTTATAAGGCAAACTTAACACATTTTATCAGGCATTCACACAAATCTCAAGATGAAGGACCATAATCAGAAAGCTAACATATATGGTCAACAAACTAATTAATGGACATACAAGGTCAATAAGGCACAATACATGAAACATAGAGAATACTTATCCTAAAATAAGTTATCTAGTGAAAACATTTAGGGAAAAATCACTCTTTAAGTTTTATTGTATAAATCGCCCCAAGTATAAATCGCCCTATACCTTTTATGTATAAATCGCCCTATATATTTCTTATCTCTTAGATTTCATTTTCTGGGCAGTTTTAACACATAATATATGATCTAAAACAGGTATATTACTCATCTTAGCAGTTATAACATGAATTGACCATAAAAATTTCCAGTTTGGCACGAGACAAGCAAGAGCGAAACACTTTTATTCATACTTACATAATCGTTGTATAAACCATGAATTTTATTACTCTAAGACATTCAAACGGATACAATAACACTTAACAAGCACAAACCCACTAAAATTGAACACTATCTTTCCATAACCTAGAATTTCGCATACAAGAATCACCTAAATCCTAAGCAAATGTTAACATAATGAAAAACTGTTATGAACGAGTGATGAGTACCCCAAAACGAACATAACCCCTCAAACAATTTTAGTTTTCACCCACTTTTGATTTTGATGAACCCTAAATCAAGTTTTAGGGATTTTGAGATCAAAACCAAGTTATACTCAAATTCCTTTGGGGAAGATGAT
Source organism: Tanacetum coccineum (assembly GCA_026074375.1). NCBI lineage: Eukaryota > Viridiplantae > Streptophyta > Magnoliopsida > Asterales > Asteraceae > Tanacetum > Tanacetum coccineum. Next base: position 25,894 of record BQNB010044691.1, on the reverse strand, counting down.
GTTTAAGGAGTGGAAAACACTTTCTTAGTTTTACCTTAGGCTTGAAAAGATGGATTTGTTGATCTTTGATTCTTGAACCGTGTATATCGAGTGAAAGAGAGGGAAAAAGATTAAGTGCTTGTGTTTGTGTGTTTAAAAAAATAACGGAAGGTAAGTGTTTATAAAAATCTTTTGATTTTTTGACACTTTCAGCCCCTCATCTTTCATACCCTACTCATTTCTTCTTTATAAGTTTTCTAAGGCATAGTGTAATTTAACTAATGGCACAAATAGTCCCTAAAGTTTTAACTACAATGCTTAGCTACTTATTTTTTGCTATTTGCTCCCTAAAGGCATAAACACATACCATATAAGGCACACATAAGTTAAACTTAATTAACTTTCTGATAATTATTATACCGTTATTGTTTAAAACCTTTTTCCATTTGACATAATGATAAACTTTTTAAAGAAGATATTTGACATTTTCTCCCTCTCAAACAATGACCCATTTTTTATTTAAAGAGCTGTAGTCGTTGTTTGAGTGGTCAAATGCCTTGAAAAATCATTTACCAATGAATTACTGATTTATTATTGAAAGACAACACCAATTAAAAACAAGATTTCTCTTGTTTGTACACATAAGCGCACTGACACGTACACTTATGGAATATGAAAGCACGGGTTGTGCTACAAAGTAAGCACAAGCCTTTGCATGGTCATAAAGTAGACCATGCCCGAGAAAATATATTCCTGTTGTGAAGTCAAGTTTCCTTTTTGTCGGAATACTTGGCTTAGGATGAAGACCGGGTTGCTATCTGAAGTAATAGCAAGCCATATGACATGTTTTCTATTCGAACTTTATTTACAGCTTTGTGCCATTATTAAATGACATTTCTGAAGCCGTAAATATTATCGATTCTAGAAAACATGCCATTGTAATCATATTTTTGTATTTTTTATATTTTTTAATTTTGTATTTTGTTTTTTGAAAAAAGTTTTTATAAAGAGAAAATCTTTTTGTGTTTTTATGATTTTATGTATTTACATATGATACACAGGATATGAGAATAGGTACCACCACTATTCTTCTACTTCATCTGCTAACTTTTTCAGTCTCTGGAGACATACTTCATGCCCAGCTTGTCGGTAAGAAATGCAATTATTTCTCTTGGCAAAGCCTTAGTGAAGATGTCCGCCAGTTGATATTCTATGTTGACAAAGTAAAGATCGATCACTCCATTCTCCACTTGCTCTTTTATGAAGTGATATCTGATGTCGATATGCTTTGACCGAGAGTGTTGAACATTGTTGCAGCATAAGGCAATAGCGTTTTTATTATCACAGTACATTGGAATTTTATTGAATCCAATGCCATAGTCGGTTAGTTGTGATCTCATCCATAAGACTTGAGCACAACAACCGGATAAGGCGATGTATTCTGCCTCAGTACTGGATATTGTAGCACTTTTTTGCCTTTTTGATGAACAGCTAACAAGTCTGTCTCCTAATAATTGCATACTTCCAGAAGTATTTCGTCTGGTATCTTGGAAACCGCCATGTTCAGCGTCTACATAAGCTGTTAGAGCAATAGCAGAATCCTTCGAATACCATAGTCCCTGATTAACGGTTCCTCTTAGATATCGAAAGATTCTTTTTACAGCATGTAGGTGCTTTTCGGTAGGCCGAGCCTGATACTGGGCACACATACAAACAACAAATACTAGGTCAGGTCGACTGGATGTGAGATACATCAGGGTGCCAATCATTCCACAATAACGTGTAGGATCAACGGCTTTCCCTTCTGGATCCTCATCCAGTTTAGACTTCTCCACCATGGGAGTATCCGCTGGGTCACTCGATTCCATACCATACTTTTTAAGTGATTCTAGAGCATATTTTGATTGGTTTAAAAAGATGCCTCTGGGACTTTGTGAAATCTGTAGTCCTAGAAAAAAATGATATTTTACCCATCATCGACATCTTGAATTTAGAACACATTATTTCAGCAAATTTATCACAGAGTTCAGGTGTAGTAGAAGCAAAAATAATGTCATCGACATAAATTTGTACCAGAAGCATATCTTTGCCTTCTCTGCGGATGAACAATGTGGGATCCACGGTTCCTTTGGAGAAATCTTGAGATTGTAGAGACGACGACAGAAGATCATACCAAGCCCGTGGCGCCTGCTTTAGCCCATAAAGTGCTTTCTTCAGCCGGTACACGTGATTAGGATTGTCAGGATCTACAAACCCGTCCGATTGATTGACGTAGACCTCCTCACACAAAATACCATTCAAGAACGCCGTCTTTACATCCATTTGGTAGACGGTCATGTTCATATGAGCAGCATAAGCGAGAAATATCTGTATGGCCTCTAGTCGAGCAACTGGAGGAAAAGATTCCTCGAAATTAATTCCCTCTTCCTGACGGTATCTAAGAGCTACCAATCTAGCCTTGTTTTTCAGGACTCCTCCCAACTCGTCTAATTTCACCTTGTAAATCCATTTCAGGGTGATAACCATAACACGATCTGGTCGAGGTACGAGCTCCGACTTCTAGACGTTCAAACTAATTGAGCTCTTCTTGCATGGCCTAATCCAACATGCTTGAGTTAATGCCTCTTTGTACGTCTTCGGTTCAATAGAAGTTAGGAAAGCATCATAATAACATAACAGGGCTTGCTTATGTAGTTCGAGTCTTGTTGAGATAAGATGGGAGAGTTCACCAATTACATTTTTAAGTGGATGATCCTTGGTCCATTTGCTGATGTGTTTGGAGATTGGAGGAGCGGAGTGCACAGTGATAGGAATAACATCTGATGAGGAGGATTCTTCAGAATGAATTTTTAGAATAGGAATACCAAAATACGGATCACTATCCATGTGTGCAACTTCAATATCATGATTCTCTTCTTCAACACATTGAGGAATGACTTGGGATGGTGGTTCAGTTGCAGTTTGAGAAGTACTTGGCAATGGTGCTTCTTGATCAACATTGTTTGAAGAAGTATTACCGGTTGAATCATCTGGAACTGGAGCGACGACTTTAGGAAATGGAGCGAAAACTACCAGAACTTGTGAGACAACATTCGCTGGGGGATTGAGTAATTCATCAAATACTGGTTGAAACAAGATATCTCATTCTGGTTGTACAAATGATGCTGAAGAAGGAAGGTTTGTTCCGAGTCCTGCACTAGGTGTGACAGGAGTCATTTCATTAAGTGCGGGTCCTGAACTGCTTTGTTCAGAAGCCATGGTCGTCAGCTCATCAAAATCCACATGGATAGTCTCTATGATTCGACTGGTACATCGGTTGTAAATTCGAAAAGCTCTCTCTGTAGGTGCATATCCAATGAAAATACCTATATCAGCTTTAGCTTGTAGTTTACCCAAATTCTCGCTATCATTGGTGGGATAACAAAGTGCACCAAAGACATGAAGGTATGATAAATTAGATTTCTTGTTGTGTAAAAGCTCATAAGGTGTTTTTTCGTATTGATGACGAACTAGGGAACACTTTTGGGTGTAACATGCTGTAGCTACTACTTTTGCCCGTAGAAATAATGGAGCTTGTGCGAAGATCAACATTGTGCGAGCGGCTTCTATAAACGTACGATTTCATATTTCAACTACACCGTTCTGCTGAGGAGTTCTTGCAACAGATGTTTCATGGGAAATCTCAACTTCTTCATAAAAGTTGCGCAAAGTTTGATTAAAAAATTATGAACCATTATATATACGAATTCTTTTGACAGTAGCTTTGAGTCGAACTTGTATCATCTTGAGAAACTTCTTGATAAATTCAGGAGCTTCATCTTTCGAATGTAAAAACTTCACCGATATAAACTGAGAGTAGTCATCAACGATCACTAAGATATACTTCTTCCCATTAACACTTGCAACACGCATTGGACCACAAAGATCCATATGCAAAAGATAAAGTGGTTATTGATTCGTGTCTTCAGATTTAGGCTTAAGAGTTTGTTTCTTGCCTTTTCCCATTGAGCATGCAGAACACAAGTGATCCTTTTCAAATTTTAGTTTGGGAAGACCTCGAACAAGACCTTGTCTAGCTAGATGATTCATGGCTCCAAAGTTCAGATGTGATAGACGACGATGCCATAACCATGACTTAGTCTTTGAGGCTTTCAACAAGAGACAAATTGGAAAGGACGTAGACAGATCACCCATGGACAATGTATATAAGTATGTTCGTTGAGACCCCGATAGTAGATCAACACCTTTAAGATTGCGAACAAAGCAGGTGTATTTTCGGAAAGCTACTTTAAGATCTGAATCGCAGAATTGCCTAACTGAAAATAAATTGTGTCCGAGTCCCTCAACATAATAAACCCTGGAAATAGTGACATTCCTCATTTGATAATTACCGTAACCCATTATCTTTGCAATTTGGTCGTTACCGAACTTTACTGTACCAAGAAATTTGCTGACGAAATTTGTGAGCTGAGACCGATCCCCTATCATATGCTTTGAGCATCCGGAGTCCAGATACCTATAAGAACAATCTGGACAACCTGTCATTGACAAGAGAGGAGCAAGATGGAACAACTGAAGTAGAGGATCCCCAAGACTGATTGGGTTCCAAAGAGTTAACAGACCTAGAATATATAATTTCAGGTTTACTCTTAGGACCTACAGGTTTTACTAATTTGGGTTTTCTACTGTATACTTTCAACTCTGGTTTTTCTAGTTCAACTGTTTTAGGAGTGGGTTCTCTTAGAGGCACTACTTGAGTTGGAGTGAGCCTAGTTAAAGGGCACATATCAACTAAAGTGAAAGTTCTACCTGTTAGTCTCCACTTAAGTCCTATTTCAGTAAACTTTTTACCCGTAGGTTTCCAAAGATTTTGTTGCTTTTTCATTCTAGCAGTCTTAGATTTAGTGTGCTTTGTCACACAATTCACAAATTCAAGAACACAGTTATCATGAGAAGCATCAAACAAGCATCTTTTACAAGTAGCACACATAACATCTGAATTCGCATTCAACACGGAATGCTTAATATCTGAATTACATATAGGTTCAACAGTGCTTTTAACTTTATTATTCCTAGAATTAACGGTCCTAACATGATCTTCTACTTTTTATTCGATTTCCTACTTGTAGACTACACGATCCTATCATTCCTTGTATTGCCTTTATGTTGATCCCAATCCTTGATCGATTCCTTAGTTTGTCTAAGGTTAATTTACCTTGGATAAATCCAAAATAACTTGTTGTAGAAACTTTGTATGTATATTAAAGTGTATGCGGAATCTACACCTTAATACCTAGAAGTATTATGAATAAAACAGTAAACGTGAATGAACAAAGATATAACCAAACACTCCAATATTATTAGATCAGTAATACAAGTACTCTTTACTAGTACTAGGGTTTACAACCTTGAAGCTTTTATAAATCGACTTGACAACTTTGAAAACTTATATCCCAACTAATGCCCTAGGACCTCCTTTTATAGACTAAGGAGTCCTAGTCGGCTTACAATACATTCCTAAGATATCATAATCTTTTCTAAACATAAACGTAATCTCTTAAACAAATACATTATACATATCTTGTACAAAGATATCTCAATACTTATCTTTACAAGTATTCTTGTTCTCCAAACAATCTTTATCTCTTTAAATCGTCTTTATCCTCTTGACAGTAGTAAGTCTTCTAGCAGTTGTAATCCAACAACATAAACTTTTCTACCAGCAGTACTAATAAACATAAGCAGTAGTAACATTAGTACTAGCAGTACTCATATATACTCACAGTAGTAACATGTACTAGCAGTCTTAACATTACTACTAGCAGCACTAACTACTTAGCTTATATTTCAGTCTTTAACGAGTCTTAACTACAACTGAGCAGTAGTAACTCTAAGAATCCTTGAAGTCTTTTAAGTCCCAACAATCCTCCCCTAAACTTGATGTTCATCTTTTGAATCTTTAAGTTTTTTTGTTAAAAGTCTTCATCACGATCAGGAAGATGCATTCAAACCTTTTATTGACCCTTTTGCTGCTTTACCATAAGCTTGAGTAGTTGATAGCACATCTTATTAAAATAATCAGTTTGAAGTTTCTTGTTAAGCATATTTGTGATTGTGATTGGTGTGAGGGGATATCTTTTCTCAACTAACATAAAGATATGCACGTTTCCAAACTTTACAAAGTGCACTCCACATGAATCAAATAACTTCTAAACAGTCACTTTGTATCCTTGTAAGCTTCTCCATACATCACTTCTAATGTCTGGTTTAAGCATGACTTTTAAATCTCCCCACAACACTCTTTCATGTTCATCTTCAGGCCTTATATCACCATGCTTTGTCTTGATTAACTTCCAAAGAGTCTGCAAATCTTCTCTGTCAATACACCGAAGCATCCTAATCATTAAAGAATATCTCTTGGAAGTTCCATCAGCTCTTATCAATTGATAGTGTACCATTATTCCTTCTTTAAGAAGCTTGTATTCAACAATCACTGGTTGTTTTGTAGCAAGTGGTATAGCATCAATTGCTATATCATCATCTTTTACTATCACCAGATGCTTTTTTAGCTCAGCTTCATCATCTACTTCAACTTCTTCATGCTCATCAGTCTCTTTATCATCCTCCATTCTTTGTCTCTTTGAAGATTCTTTTTGTTGCTCTTTCCCTGCTCTTTTCTTACCAAGCATCTTATTTCTGCTGCCTTTAGCTTTCTCCTCACTACTTTCTGCCTTCTTTGACTTATCAGAGTTTAGTTCATCCTTTGTTCCTTTAGAGCTTTCTTCTGTTCCCTCTTTACTTTTTACTTCCTCAAAATCCATAGGAATAAAAGTATTTACTCTCCTCATTTCATTATCAAACAGTTTTTAAATCTCTTCATAGCTCTTGCTCTTCAACTGATTATGTTTGTATCCACCCATGTTTTTGAGATAGGTAGACATTTGATTCCTCTTTTGAGCTTTAGTTGGTGGCTTTCTTCTTTTCTCTTCAGCTCTAAGCATTGCAAAGTGTTTCTTTCTTTTGTTCATAAGCTCTACAAACAGTCTTGATCTTTCTTCAATTGTTATCTCTCCTTGTTCTTCTGTTTGTAGCCTCTGAGCTAACTCAAAATCTGCCTCCATCATAGCTTGTGTAGTATCCCATGACTCAATCAAAGCTATGTTGGCTTCTTCTTTCTTTTTCCTTGCAAGATTTTCTTTTTCTATAAGTTCAGCCTCCATCTAAGCTTGAAGATTTCTTGCCAAATCTTCATCAAGAGCAACTTGATCTTTCCTTTTCAGAGGTACTTCAGGCTCAATCATGATTGCTTTGCCTTTGTCTTTAATCTTTAAAGGTTATGCTTCTTGTGGAGTTCTAAATTCACTTGGCTCCTGAACTACAACCCCTCTAGCCTTGGGCCTTGTAGTTGTTGTTGTTGTAGCAGCAGTAGTAACAACTTTAGGTTTAGCTGCTTTGATTTGAATAAGTGTCTGAGCCAAAGTTATTTCTATTAGTTGTAGGAGCAACACTATCTTCAACACTAGTATTTACCTCTTTTTCCTTAGCACTATGCTCTTGTTTCTCACCAACTGGCATATTCACAACTACCTCATCACCATGAAGATCAGCTGTATCAAACATTTCTGCATCATCTGACCTCCCCTAGGTATCATCAACTAAAGAAACATCAGCATCTTTATCAATGTCTTCAATACTCCTCCCCTGTTTGGATGCATCTTCATGATCACCCAAACTATCTTTATCCTCAGAGGAATCAACTCTTCTAGTCATACCAACTTTCCTTAATCTTTTTAACCATGTAGTTCTTGATTTCTTTTTCCTTTCCAACTTCTGGACCCTCTTCTTTAAATCAGCAATCTCTTTGCTTGAGCATCCTTTGTCTTTTCAAAATCAAGAACCTGTTTTTGTAAGTTAGTACACAAAAGCATCAATTCTGATAGTTGCATGCTATCCTCACCACTGAAAGGTGGATCATTGGAAGGTGTAGAAACACTGTCATCTTGTTGTGTCTCCTCTTGAGTAACTGCATTGTCCTTCCTCTATTTCCTCCTGGATTATTTCTTCTGAGATCTAGAGGATGATAGTTGAGTAGTAATGGGTGTCTGCTGAGAATCTACACCCTCTTCTTGATTAGCTTGAACCATCATTGTTGCAAACAATGGTATTATCCTCCCAGAAAAATCCTTTCCTTCTCTTTTCATATTAGCAAAGATTTTCTTTGTGTGTGAAGGGTTAACATAAATCTTCTTGTGATGTTACATATCACCAAGCTGTTGATTAATAAAAACTTGTAGAAATCGTGGATACATTAGAAATTTAACCCCTCCATCTAAGTGTTTTACCATAGCATCAAAAATGTACTTAGACAGATTAAACTTTTGGTTTGTTGCCAAACATATGATTAAAGAAGCCATTGTACTACTGAATTCATTCCATGCAGTGGATTTGGCACTAAGGCATTGTGTAATAGTGTGAATTAAGAACTTCCACTATAGAGAAAAGAAAGCTTTATAAAATGTAAGCTTTTGAGAAGGTTTTTCACACCCTATTCTTGCCAGTTCTTCAAAAATTGTAGCTGTTGGAAAACAATCAGTACCTCCTGCATCTTCTAAGTGAAGATCACTTCTAATGCTTGTCTTCGTGATGATCACCTTCTTCTTATCAATTAGGGCTTGTAACTGACGTTCACCATTAACAGTTTTTGCCTTTGCGGTTGCCCATAACTGTTCAATGCAAGACATGTAGATAGTAGGATTGACAGTCAATGCATAACGAATTTGATTAGCATTCAGAAAATCAATAATCTCATGAAACCCATTACTTTCCAGATGGGCGTTTTCCAGAATGCGATCATGTTGGTGAGTTGTCAGGCAAAGGTAGGTTGACATTCGTGTGGTGTTTGGATTGATCAACGTTGAATTGAGTTAGGGTTTATGGTTAGAGAGTGTTTGAATGATTGAAATCGAGTAAAGAATCAAATGAAACCCTGAATCAAAGTATTTATAGAATCACCCTTAGCAGCATTAACTTGAACTGGCAGCACTAAATTAGACCTAGCAATAGTAACTTAAACTGACAGCACTATGTTATGCCTAACAGTAGTAAGTAACCCCAATAACCTAAGACTAACAACATTAAGTTTAAGGTACCAACACTAACTTCAATTTAGTTCTTCTTACAAGCTTTCTTTCTGTTTTTATGCTCACAATATCTCTTAATTCTTGTTGCTCACATAATCACTCATTTCCGTTTTTATTCACACATCTCTCTTTTTATTTTTAAGCTTACTTAATCTCTTATTTCTTTTGGCTTACCAAATCACTCTTTCTGTTTTTATGCAACATATTTGACAGTTTTGTACAAAATTCCATTAATTCCAAAAGTTTTAGACTGTCCTCCCCACTTCCAAGTGTGTAACCTCTTGAGAGAGGTGGATCATTGGACTATCTAGATGTAGTCTCAAACCTAGTTTGAGAATCCACATCCCCCAATATGGTATTTTGGCACCTGGGACCACTACCTGAACCAATTCCCTAAGGACTTGATCCATTAAGTGTTGCCATGGATTGGGTCTTATTTGATGTTACCACTGTCCTGCTCTACTTCTAAGCTAGAAGCAGTAGTGGCAGCCCTTTCCATTTTGTCACCCAACTCCTTATGGACAACCTCATCACCAACCTTTACAGGGGGACCACTAGACTGAGGTATCTTGGTGTCCCGACCTCTTTTGACATGCCTAGATATTTTTGATTCCTTTTAACACCACTTTTGATATTGCATATCCTTCCATCTATGCGTGAATATTGACATAAGTATCCTCTCCTCAAACACTGCTTTAAGAGTTAAGAATTTGCTCAGCAGTTGGAACTTTGGCGCCCAGCAGTACTAACTTTTGCCTGGCAGTACTAACTTTTGCCTGGCAGTACTAACTTTTGCCTAATAGTACTAATATTCTATCTAGCAGTATTAAGAGATATCTAACAGTATTAACTCAGTCTTCAATAATTATACAACAACATGCCTCTATTCATCACAAGCACACTAGAAAAGACTAGATAGACATGTGAGAATTCATGAGGATCCATATTTATGCATAACCCATGAATAAAAGTTAAAAACTGTTATCCAAAACATTAACTTTTCCTCAACCAATTCTTCAGAGGTATTCAATAAGCTTAGCCTGCAGGTGTTAGTCCATAGCCAAAAATACACAATCCAAAGTATTTTCTTCTTTACAGTATTAAGTATGACCAACAGTTTTAACAAGCAGTCTTAAGTATAACTAGCAGTACTAATTATACTTAGCAGTATTAATTAACAAGACTAACAGTACTAATCCTTTACAAATTTTTTACAAAAACATAAAGAGATATAGACATTAAGGATTAAGCATTCCAATACTTGAGACTAAGTACTGAAACCTTCCAGCATCAAAACCTTTTATAAGAAGATCTGCAACATTATGATCAGTATGAATTTTAACCATTTGTATTAACTTTTTAGTATTGCAATCTCTTATAAAATGACGTCTAATCTCTATATGTTTTGTTTTAGAATGTTGAACAGTATTTTCAATAATGCAGATAGTACTGTTATTGTTAATATTAATGACAGTATTCATGAAATTGTACCCATAATCCAGTAATTGGTTTTGAATCCAGAGTACTTGTCCACAGCAACTAGCAGCAGCCGTATATTCAGCTTCAGTTGTAGATGGTGGCAACCAAGTTTGCTTCCTTACACTGTTCTTGATATCAACCTATTCCTAAAAACAGAAACCTCCAGTTGTAGACGTACTATCTGAGTTTGATCCAGCATAGTCAACTATCAGTATATAGCAAACTAATTCAATGGAGAATACTTTAGATTACAAAGGCATATAAAGTTGGTTTGACTTTCAAAATATATAAAAATTCTCTTTACATAACTACGAGGATGTGATGTCTTTGGAGTTAACTTGGAAGCAGGCATGCACATACTGGCAAACATGATATTGGTCTTAGATGCTTGATATACAATCATAGGACCTATCATAGATGATCTATAGAGATGTACATCAACATCATTAGCATCTCTATCTTTGACTAAAGGCTTTTCCAAATCAACTAGAGTAGAAGCAGATTTCACATCTGTTTAGTAGAATTTCTTCAAAATCTCAGCTACATATTTATCCTGACTGATAAATATTCCATCTTCCTTCTGTGCTACTTGTAAGCCTAAAAAGAAAGTAAGTTCTCCCATAGAATTCATCTAAAACTTATCCTTCATTAGCTTCTCAAATCCAGTACATAACTCATTGTTTGTAGAGCCAAAAATAATGTCATCAATATAGACCTGTACAAGCAAAATATCTCCTTTTTGCTTCTTGATAAATAATGTCTGATCTATCTTCCCTCTTTTAAATCCATTGCCCAACAAATAATTAACCAAGGTTTCATACCATGCTCTTGGAGCTTGATGCAACCCATAGAGTGCCTTGACTACCTTGCAAACTTTATCTGGATAATCAGGTTCTTTAAATCCTAGTGGTTGAGTAACATAAACCTCTTCCTCAATAGTCCCATATAAGAAAGCACTCTTCACATCCATTTGATATACCAAAAAACCCATAAAAGAAACATAAGCTAAAAACAATCTTATTGCCTCAATTCTTGCTACAGGAGCAAAAACTCCTTCATAGTCTATACCTTTTTCTTGTCTATGACCCTGTGCAACCAACCTTAAAACCTTACTTTATTCCTAATCACAATCCACCTTTTATCTTTCTTGTTTCTGAAGACCCATTTTGTTCCAATGGCCCTCTTTCCAATAGGAAGATCCACAACTATCCAAACCTGTTGGAGTTTGAATTGAAAAAGTTCTTCCTTCATTGCTTCCACCCAAGATGAATCAGATAGAGCTTTAGCAATACTTATGGGTTCAATCTGTAATAGGAAACAACCATATAAACAAGTATTCAGGGTGTCATGTGATTTCTCTTTATAAACAGCACTTAGAAACCCTTGTCAGAAGTAGGTTTTGTTATTCTTCTTGTCTGAACAGTTGACTTCACATCACTAATCACATTATTAATTGGGTGATCTTTATGAATTCTTGTATTGGGAGTGGTTGAAACTGTATAGGAATTAAGAATGTTTCCTAAATCAACTTCTGGTTGATCTTCATCACTGAAGAACTCAACAGGAGTGGCTTCAAGTGTATGACTAGTTCCCATTTTGAACATATCTTTAGGGCTATCTTGATCATTTGAACTAGCAGTACTTACTGATGGATCAACAGTATTAAGTTTAGGACTACCAATATTAACTCTAGGACTGGCAGTATTAACATGTTGTCCAGCAGCATTAACTTCCTTAGTGCTGCTATCATCTTTAGACTTATCACTCTCATTATGTGGACCATGTTCAACCTGCTTTTGATCATCAGCAGCAGATTTTGGTTCACCATTATCAACATCCTTGGAAGGTGAATCAAAGTATGAAGCATCTTTCTAAATTGGCATCACAATGCAATCTTGACTGATTTCTCCTTTCTGAGTAGATGTACCTGCATTAAGTTCTCCTTGTGTACCTGCAGATTCATTAGAAATTGTACCTGCAGCTACTGGTACATAATTCATAGATTGGGTTAGAGAATCAATATCAACCACCCTGTTATAATTAAACTACTCACAAACAGGTCCGTGTTGCTTCCCTTTAAGACAAGCAACACAGGTTTGGTTATTTTCAAAATGTTTTATAGGCAATCCTCTTACAACATTGTCCTTAACAAGCTTGTTTATGTTCTTAAAATTAATGTGACCAAGTCTCCTATGCCAGAGTATTGATTCATCTGATGTAGCCTTTGCAACAATACAAGTTAAACTCTATTTAAGAACAATGTTCTTCATATCAAAACTGTACATATTGTCTTTTCTAGGAATTTTAAGAAGTATCTGAGTTTTATCAAGAAACTAAAAATTAGGTGATAAGACAAGACATTCAGTGTTAGTAAAAAGGACATAGTTCTTTTTGTCACACATATGTGAGACACTAAAAAGGTTGAATTTTAACTCATTGACAAAGTACACATCTTTAAAATCAAGACTATCAGTTTTAAGTGTTCCTTTACCAGAAATTCTACCACCATGTGATCCTCCTCCAAATGTAACATAAGCTATGTTTCCAGTCATGTGCCTTGAGCAACCACTGTCAACAAATCCTTTATCATTACGTTGTGGCTTGCTCTACACATAAAAATAAGGAAATTAGATTCCTTTGGGGACCCAAGCCATCACTGACTTGGATCTGCCTCGTGCATCAATGTAATTATATTTCTTCAAGGTGATTGATGCACTATCAGGTTTGGTAGGTATCCAAACCCAACATGCTGAGGCCTTTACAGCATTTGCCTGATTAACCCTAACAACATTAACAACTGCAAAATTTGGCCTAACAGTTTTAACTACTTTTGGCCTAGCAGTATTAACTACTTGTGCCTTGTAAGTATTAACTACTTGTGCCTTGGCAGTATTAATTTTTTGGGTAAATCTTTTGTTGGTTAATATTGTTTTTGCTTGAAAGGGTCTTCTTACAGTTGATTGTGCTGTTTTTTAAAAAACGTGACATTAGTTTAGCACTAAAAACTATAGATTTAGGATAAGCAATATTAACTGTCCTGGCTGTATAAAATGGTTTTAGGTCAGTTTTCATTAAAATGGCTCTTGGAACCACGTTTCTTTGAGCATTTGGGTGAGTCCTTTTGGCAGTATAGTTGTAGTTCACCCTGTTATAATTATTCCCAAATACCATCCTTTCCTTTTGATGGTATTTACACTGAGCATGTACATGATTAAAACTTCCACAAATAAAGCAAGCTTTGTTATACATCACAAAATTACTTCCTAGTTGATTGGATTTCTATCCATTCTAATTTCTTTGATTCCCCCTAGGAGTTTGTGATCTATACATCTCAGCATACCTAACTGACTTTTTAACTGGGTTTTCATGATTTTTAGGTTTTACAAACTCTACCTTTTTATCAACAGGAAAAACAGTTTCTTTATCAACATTAAAGCTACTTGTGTCTTTTGATACTTTTTTTTAACAAAGAGTCATCAGAAGTTTCCTTAGAATCATCTGATTTCTTATCACAAACAATATTAGACTCTAGCTCACTGTCCTTAGAACCATAACCTTTGAATTCAAGGTCTTTGAATTCATCAAGACCAGAATAAGACAAATTAAGCTTTTTAGGTCTATTATAGATTAAAGGATGAGATGAAGGAACTGCATTATACCCTAAACCCTTTTTACTTTTGTCAGTTATCTGACTCTCTAACAACTTGTCTAGGTCTTTTAAGGCTTTATCAAAATTTTCAATTTTAAATTCAATACCCTCTTTTTCTTGCTTAACTTTTTCAAACTCACTTTTAAGTACATTTATTTCATAGTCTTTGCAAGCTACTTCCATTTTAAGAACTACAACTTTTTCACTAAAAAGAACCTCATTCTTTCTATAAGTGATAAGTTGTTCTTCTAGAGTTGCTAAACCTCTTTTATAAGTAGCTGCTGTAAATTCAATTTGATTAAGCATAATAATCAAATCATCACATTGTTTCTTAAGAGTTTCATAGTTTTTCAGACAAGTTTTAGAGCAAGTTTTATCATTGTATACCTCAGAGTCTAAAAACGCCATTAGAGCCATGTTTGTCTGAACTTGTTCTTCTGCCATATCACTCCAATCAAAGCCTACACCATCTATAGCCAACATTGCCTTTGAGGATGTATCTTCATTGTTTCCTTGCTTCCTGGTGTTGTCTTGATTTCTGAACTGACCTTCTTTGCTTCTTGGTGCTTTACACTCCCTGGCAAAGTGTCCCATCTTGTGACATTTGAAATACTCTACCTTAGATTTATCATACCTAGCAGTATCATTAGCATTAATGAAAATTTTCTTGCCTGTCCTTTGATAGTACCTCTTTGCCCTCATACTTAGCAGAGAGAGTTGCCACTTCAAATTCATTGCTTCCAGATCATCTTCATGAATTTGCTTTAAGTCCTGATGTAGGAGATTAGAACCATTAGGGTTCTCAACCATGAAAGCATACACAACATTATCACTGAAGCTAGCAGTACTAACTTGAGGACTAGCAGTGTTAATATTAGAGCTAACAGTACTAACTTCATATGCAAGCTTAGCAGTATTAACATCATTAGTACTGCTAGTGCTTGGAGCAGTAATAAAGGCTAAGTTTTGAGCACCACTACTTGCAACACAGATTTCTTTACACTTGTTCAACAATTTGAAGTTGTTGTACAAATCATTCAATGCTCATTGTTTCTTTTTAGCCTTGTTTATCTAGACTACAAATGAGTATTCCACTCATCGGGCAAGCTCTCAAAAAATTTAAATTTATGGTCTTCTTTGAGTAATGATCACACCTAAAATAGCATGCCTACTAACTATTTTCTGGGAGAATATTAAAGATAGAGTGTCAAGAGCTGTGCTTGATTGCACTAAAATTTTCTGGTATTGTTTGATTCATAAAGTGTCTTCTGTGTTTTTTTAGTGGCTTCATTACCTCCAAATCATGTTTCAATAGCAACAAACATTATTTTTGCATCATTGTACTGATTGAAAATAAGTTGATGTTCATTGGGAAGAGCCATGAGTAGCAAGCTTCTAGCCTTGACATCATTCTTCTTGTTGGTCTTTTTAGCAGTTACGGGTACTGACATCTTTGTAACTGAAGTACCATTCTCTTGTGGGTTTGTGGTACAGTACCCATGAGTTTTCATTCTTTATGTCCTCGTATCTGATCATAGTCTTTGTACATGGAGTATTGCTTGATTCTTATTTACCCCACATCTCATACTATACACAGTTTAAGTATAGGTAGCTTAACAGTAGTAATAGCTCTGTCAAAGTTCAAATTCCATGAGTTACTTGATCAAAGTTTATCATAAGCATAAGCTCTGATACCACTTGTTGATGCTCAATCCTTGATGATTCACTTAGTTTGTCTAAGGTTAAATTACCTTGGATATATTCCAAAATAAATTTATTGTAGAAACTTTTGGGATGTTTATTTAAAGTGTATGCGGAATATACACCTTAATACTAGAAGTATTATGAATAAACAATAAACATGAATGAAACAAAGATTTAACAAAGCTCCCAATATTATTAGTCAATTATACGAGTACTTTTTACTAGTAATAGGGTTTATAACATTGATAAAGCTTTTCTAAATCGACTTGAAACTTTGAAACACTTATATACATCGTATGCCATTGGACCCCTTTTATGAAGAATAAGGAGTCCTAGTCGGATTAAATACATTCCTAAGATATATAATGCTTTTCTAACATAAAAGTATCTCTTAAACTAAGAACATTATATCATATCTTGCTACATAAGATATTAAATAACCTTCTTCTTCACAAGTGATTCTTGTTATCCAAATAATCTTTATATCTCTTGGTATATAGTCTTTATCCTCTTGACAATAGGAAGTCTTCTAGCAGTTGTAATCCAGCAGCATAAATTTTCTACCAGCAGTTACTTAATAAACTTAAGCAAGTAGTTGTAAACATTAGTACTAGCAGTACTATTATATACTATACTAGTAACATGTACTGAGCAGTCTTAACATTACTACTTGCAGCAGACTAACTAATTAGCTTTATATAATTTAGTCTTCAATCTCTGAGCAACCTTAACTACAATCTGAGCAGTGTAACTCTAAGGATCCTGAGTCTTTTTAGTACCAACACTTTAGGCTTTGAATCGGCAAGTGCTTGGTTTGCTTCTTTTTATCTACTGTAGAAGACAAAGTCGGTTGGTTAGATTCATACTTTTGTATTGGACCTATTTTCTGCTGTTATTGGAACTTGTAGATGATAAAGGCGCTGCAAACGCGACTGTTCTTTTCTTATTTATGGGTGTGACATTAATCTTTTTCTCACTAAGTTTTGATGAACATAGGGCTATTTTGGCAGGAAATTCGTCTGAGTAACATAATACGTAACACCTCCTGAATTATTTGGCATACTTAACAAGCAGAGTCTAGTTAATATCTAAAGGTCTAAGTGCGGGGGGGGAGGGGTGGGGGGGGTTTTGTGAGGGGGGGGGCGGTTATAGACGTCGTTCGACTAAGTCCCTAAGAATATAGCATTTTCTTGAGTGTGCTTAAGATAGTCTATGTGTGCATCCCTATTTCTCAACAACTTAGGAGCAAGTGGTTCTAAATCTATCTTAAACATGCCTGGAGCAATAGTAGTAGCCTTTGAAATTTGAGTAGTGTTATTAACAATATCTTTTACCTTTTAATTTTCTCAAAATATCTGTTCTAAGATGTGATTTACCAAAAATCAATTTTCATGAAGTTGGTTTTTTTCAAATCAGCATTTTCAACAGTTTTAGAGTTCATTTGATCAATCAAAGAAGCGTTGTGACCTTTTATTGTGCCAAGCGACTTTTTAATTGAATCAAATTGATCTTTATAAAGTTGTTTCAAATGGACAATTTCTCTATGCAAATTCTCATTTTCATAAAGGAGTTTGGCTACACTATGCTCGAGCTTAATGTTTATTGTTTCCATTTCATCAAAGTCCTTTTTGACTTTTTCCATTATTCTGTTTCATCTCAACATTTTGATTCTTTTCTTTTCATATTTCTAACTCACAATGTCTTTTGCTTGAACCTGAGCTTGCAATGTACTGATTTCATGTAATTTAGTAAAAGTTGGAGCATCTTGGTTAACACGAAAATTGTCTTGTTGAAAAATTTGATTATTGAGTTGCATTTCTAATTTGAGAGAGATGAAATGTTGTTGAAGTTTATCATTAATTTTCAAAAGATCAATTTTCTTAGCAAGCTCAGTTTCAAGTTCCATACACTTTGTACAATCCTTCACACATGATTAAGCAATATTACCCATATTCACAGAATTATCAGACATGGAATTCATCACTACAAGCATAACGTCTTGAGACGCTATTTTGTTGAGGAGTCGATCATGATCAATAAACACTTCTTTTAATTGAATTTTAAAAGATTGTTTTTCCTTAGAACATTGTTGAACGACGATTTCCATTTGGTTAAAAACTGTTTGAAGTTTAGTTGTTTCATTTAAAAGATCTCTATCAAAAACATTAAATATGTCTTTACGAGACTTTAGAAATGGAATAATTTCATTTACAAAAACAGCTTTAGTGCGTTCAAATCCTCACCCACCTTCTGTAAGAGCAAAAGGTGTGGTCCTCTTCTTAACCACGGAGTCAAACTTGGCAAGGTGAAATTTGAGCTTTTTAATGCTTTCATTCACTAAGTTTACCTTAGGTAGTTCACTAGGAACATCCATTTTGACAGGTGTAAGTTTGAAAGATTCAGTGTTGGGATTTGAATTTTGTAACCAAAAGGCCTGTTCAGCAGATAGCTCTAATTGTGGAACAAAACATTTTGAATAAATATGCGATAGTTGTTTATACTAGTTATAGAATTAATGGAGAAAAATTAACTTTCTTTTCAACTAAGCTTGGATCGTTTTATTTAGCTTTCGTCTTTGATCGACTCGCTTCTTCCAACATCAATGTCTCTTCATCATCAACCACAAAAATAACCTCATGTTGTTGTTTAGAAAATTAACAAACCATCATTACAATAATTAAATAATATATATAAGGATAGGTATGATCTGCTGAGGGCCCCCTTTTTTTTTTTTGAGAGATAAAAGGGATTTGGTAACTACGCGCTTGTTTATAGTTGGTCATCGAAAAAAACACTTGTGGATTATTGTCAACTTGTGCACTGTCTGAGTCTGAGCAGATTGACCCAGTCTATAAACAATATTTTTAAGCTCTTTTACTTCATTTTGCAAATCAATTTTAGTTTTGATATAATTATTTTCTTTTCGCTTTGATTCATTCTTGAAAACATTAAATGTTTCCACTAATGAATCCTTCTCTTTGATTTAAGTTGAAATTTTTTGTTTAAGTGAGTCAATTTGATCTTTGAGTGCAAGTTTTTCTTTAATTAAACCATCCATTTAGGATTCAATAAACTTTTCACATGTACTTAAATCTATGTTAAGTCTTTGTTCAAAAGTTTGAATCCGTTATTTATATCTCTCTAGCTCAGTAGCTAAGGATTCACTGGGTGATTCCTTATTGGATTTGGTCTAATTATCTACATGGTTTATCATTTGTACAGATAGTTGTTCAATCACAGAAAGTATGTCATGATCATTTTGTGCAGAAGGAGAAATATTTTGAACCGCTGCCTGTTGAGTTTCTCTCGGATATTAAGAGTAAGGAATAATATTGCTATCACTCATTATCTCATCATCTGGATATTCCTCCATATGTGATTATTCAGAATACTATTCAGTCTGCACAATTTGATTATTCATATCAGATTGAGAATTGTCAGGTTGTGGTACCTCAAAGAGAACATCAGAACCATAATTGGAGAGATTTCATATAAAAATAGCTTTAGCTGTAGAGATATCTCAACAATCTGAGAAGTCATAAGCATCCAAATCATTTGCTTAATAAGCTGCATTGTGAGTAATGATCTGCTGCATGACTGGACCCTCTACAACACTAGGATCTGCTAGAAATGCTAGTTCTTCCTCATCTAGAACTTGACCATTTTCTTGAGCTTCCACTAAAAGAACTTTATCCCTAAACCATAAAGCATCCCTCGTCTTCTTGGGCTGTGTACATTGCCTTGCCATGTTACCCATCCCCTGACAGTTGTAGCACTTAACAATCTTTAGTTGTCTTAAAGAATTTCCCCTTGATCCTGAAGCATATGCACATGTTCCCATTCCAGTGGCATCCGAGCTGTTTCTTCCTTGTACTTGTTATACAGTCACCCTCCCATCTTGAATTGTAGCTTGTTGTCTTGGGTTAGAAGAAGTTCTAAGATGATTTTTGGTGGATGGAAAACGTGTCGAGATGACAGTAGATAAGAATGACATCATCTTGTTGAGAGGGTCATCTCCTGGCATAAACACTGGCACTGCTAGACGAGAGTCTAATTGAGGAAATTCAGCTTGAGGAGTCTATTGAGCAACATGAGGAAGTGATGGAGGTTGTGGATAAGTAACTTGATTTGATGCTAAATGATAAGTGATTGCAAGAGGTGCTGATGGATGACTGGTTGAATAGTGTTGTGATGGTTGACTTGCTCTATATGTAGACTGAGGTGGTGAATACTGATACTGAAATTGAGGAGTGTTGTATGACAACTGCTAGGTGTTAAAGTGAGATGGTGTCTGCTGATGATTGGCAACTAGTGCAAGTAGATCTTTGGATTTCGTTCATGCATGAGACGGACTTCATTAGCATGAATTTCATGTTGTTCAAGATATGCATGAAGCTGATCGAAGTTAGTTGTGTACAAATCCCTCACTAATTTGACATCCGTAACAAACTTGCTCCATTCTGATAGAAGACTGTTCAAGAACTTTGTATTAACTTGAAATTGTTGCAAGGTCATTTTATAGACATTCATATCATTGATAAGCTGAGCGAATCTTAAGTAATATTGATTTAACATTTCCTTTTTGATGTGAGCAAACTTATCAAACTCATCATACAATTTACATTCTCTTTCCTGCTTTGTTAATGAAGTACCTTGCATAAGCAATTGGACTCGCTCCCATAGATCCTTGGCAACTCTGTGATGATTGACAAGCGCATAGACATCAGGTGGTAGACCTTGAAGAATGATATTTGTTGCTTTTAAATCACAGTCAGCTTGAATTTTCTCTGCATCTATCAGTTCAATATACTTCTTGTCTCTGATCACACCATTTTCTTCAATTGTAGGACAAACTAGTAGACCATGTTTGACTGACTCAGTTGTTGGGAATTATATTGATTTGATGATACAAAACAATTATACAAAAGAATGAAACAAAAGGAAAATAAAAGGATCAAAGTCGTCAAGATTGGAATTCTACAAAGATGGAGGATTTGGTCAAAGATTGGAATTCTACAAAGATTTGGTCAAAGATATGAAGATTTGGTCAAAGATATGAAGATAAAGATTAGGAAGATTTAGTTTCCTAATAACATTAGTTTTCCTTTGCAAGTCTTATGATCTCTCTATATAAAGAGATCAAAGAAGTATTAGTTTTGTGTGAAAAAGTGTATGTGTGTGTGTGCACCAAAACGTGTAGAGATGTAGACGTCTAGTTGGTTTAGCCTCAAGGTCGAATTGACCTGTTACTAGTTAGTGTAACCGATCTATACTGATCATATTGTATTTGGGGTTGTATATGAACATATGAATATAAAACCTTGTTGAAAATAACATTGTTCTTATTTATTTTCAGCTGTGCATATCTTTGTTAATTTTTTAATCCTAGATAAGTTCTAAACAAACTAGAGCTTAAACGATCATAATTTCTATCAGGGTGTAAAAGCCCACGGCTCTTGATCTAGATCAAGTTTTTCAAGAAAAAGATCATGTTCTAATTTCTATTTTTAGAAGACACAAGATTTGTTGGCAAACATTTGACACGTCATGTATATTAGGCACCTAATCTCAAGAAAGTATTGGCAGCAGATTAGATTCGCAGATTTGGTTTATTTATGGGATCTGATGCTAATGCTAAATAAAGCTACTAATTTGTTTGGTATGTTTACTGATTGTTCGAGATTTAGGAGTTATCACAGTAGATTGAGTTATGATACGATATTTTGGGAATGATCTGTAATGATTTGTTCCCATAAAATGTTAATGCTGCTGTTAGTAAATGGTAGGTTTTGGTGCAGATTCTTTAAGCAGTTTCTTGATTGTTCATTAATGTTGCTGGTATTTACTTTATGCTGCTAATGGTTTATTAATGTTGTTCGTAATTGTGTGAGAACAGTAAATATGCTTAAGCACAGCAGTAGTATTAACTTAAATAACCACGCTCTTCTTGATGTTTCCTGCTCTAGCATTAAGCCCGTTTTCTAACTGCTGAGGTAGATTATTACTGCAGTTAAAACCAGCTCGGTGCTCACATGACCTTTATACTGCTAGCTTCATCAGATATCGGATGACACACAGAGATTTGGATCTCGGATTGTTTTAGATAGAAAATGGCTAGTTTTTGGGATTATTTGAAAAATTGATTACGAAGATTATTGTTTATCACTTATTTGAAGTTGAAGTTGAATTTCACAGGTACGTGTTCTTATTATATCTTTTAGCAGGAGATAACTTGTTTGTACTTTAAAAGATGTTGACAAAGACTTGCAAAATCTAGCAATGTGTGATTTATAAACTTATGGTGCTCAATGCTCACATTTGCTATCACTTAAGGGAGTTACGTTGTAGTGCTCAGTGTCTCATTGAAGATGAGGATTTTGTCAAGAGATTGAGGTCTACTTATACTTTGAGGAATTATGTATGAGTTCGGAGTCATGTGGATAGTACAAGACATAAGACATAAGTTTGAGTTATTCTACGTCAGCATCAAGTTTGTTATACTGAGTTTTCTCCATCAGTAATCATTACAAAGAGCTAATAGATTTAAAGATCAAGAGATGGTTAACATATTGGTTTTAGGGGAAGCATATGATAAAGTGTTTAACCATTTGGATATGTTACATGCACCACTTGAGAGAAAGGTTTTCATTACTACAATTAAGTCATTATTACTACTGCTAGTTTAAGTTTCTACTGCTTGAATTCATTTATCTTATTGTGCGTCATGGAGGGTAATTTGAGACATTGGAAGGCTGGATTAGAAGTGTGATATATGGTTTGTAGTTGTAAAGATCCAAGTTGCATATATTCACAAGACCCCTATTGGATTATTACAAAAAGGGGAAGAAGATTACAAAGATATGATTTGTAGCTTATTTATGTGTGGTGGCATGGAGATTTAGATTTAAGGGGAAGATTGTTTCATTCATGGAAGATCAAGATGTTGGTTTTGTAATCATCAAATAGGGGAAGATTGTTGGGAATTATATTGATTTGATGATACAAAACAATTATACAAAAGAATGAAACAAAAGGAAAACAAAAGGATCAAAGTCGTCAAGATTGGAATTCTACAAAGATGGAGGATTTGGTCAAAGATTGGAATTCTATAAAGATTTGGTCAAAGATGTGAACATTTGGTCAAAGATATAAAGATAAAGATTAGGAAGATTTAGTTTCCTAATAACATTAGTTTTCCTTTGTAAGTCTTATGATCTCTCTATATAAAGAGATCAAAGACGTATTAGTTTTGTGTTAAAAAGTATGTGTGTGTGTGCACCAAAACGTGTAGAGATGTAGACGTCTAGTTGGTTTAGCCTCAAGGTCGAATTGACCCTGTTACTAGTTAGAGTAACCGATCTATACTGATCATATAGTATTTGGGGCTGTGTATGAACGTATGAATATAAAACCTTGTTGAAAATAACATTGTTCTTATTTATTTTCCGTTGTGCATATCTTTGTTATTTTTTTAATCCTAGATAAGTTCTAAACAAACTAGAGCTTAAACGATCTTAATTCCTATCAGGAATAAAACAATGTCTATGGATCTCTTTAAAACAACGATCTTAATCCTAGATAATTCCTATCAGGGTAATTTGAGTTAGTGGAATGCTTGGATTAGAAGTTTTGATATATGGTTTGAAGTTGTGAAGATCAAAGTTGCTTATGTTCAAGGTCCCCTATTGGATGAAGACAAAAAGGGGAAGATGGTACAGAGATGATTAGCAACTTATAGATCCTGTGGTGGCATGGCATGGAGAGCATAACTTAAGGGGAAGATCTTAAGTTAAGGAAGCAGTTTACAAAGGAAGATTGTTTCATTCATAGAGATTCATGATCTCAACTTCGCAAGAACGTTGTTTCTTTTGTCATCGTCAAATAGGGGAAGATTGTTAGGAATTATAGATTTGATGAGACAAAAGAACAAAAGAATGAAACAAAAGGGATCAAATCGTCTACAATGGAATTCTAAAAAGATGGTGGATTCTAGAAGATATACTTAAAAGATATGAAGATTTGGTCAAAGATATCAAAGATAAAGATTAGGAAAGTTTTAATTAGATTTAATTAGTTTCCTAATACATTAATAATTCCTTTGTAAAGTCTTATGGACTCTATTATATAAAGAGATCCATAGACATAGTTTTCAGTATCTCTATGTGTGAAAAACGTGTATGTACACAAAGTGTTAAAGATGTAGACGTCTAGTAAAGTTGGTTTAGCCCCAAGGTTGAATTGACCCTGTTAGATTATAACCGTTCTATACTGATCATATAGAATTGGGGCTTTGAGGAAACGTATGAATATAAAACCTTGTTAAAATAACTTTGTTCTTATGTTATTTCCGCTTTGCATATTCGTGTTTATGTTCATTATTATTTATAATCCTAGATAAGCCTAGATCAAACTCAACAATTCAGAAAAACCAAACTTATTCAAAATCTCATCCACATACTTGTCTTGACTGATAAAAATACCATCTTCCTTCTGCTTCACTCATAGAACTCATCTGAAACTTATTATGCATTATCTTCTCAAATTCAATACACATCTCCTTCCTTGTAGACCCAAAAATGATATCATCAAGATATACTTGAACTAACAGAATATCACTTTTGTTTCTTTTGATAAACAAAGTCTTGTCTATTTGTCCTCTCTGAAACCCATTCTCCAACAAATAAGTGGACAAGGTTTCATACCAAGCTCTGGGAGCTTGATGCAGTCCATAAAGAGCCTTTTCTACTTTGTATACTCTGTCAAGAAAATCAGGATCCTCAAAACCTGGTGGTTGACAGACATATACTTCTTCTTCAATCTTGCCATATAGAAAAGCACTCTTCACATCCATCTGGTATACTACAAAGTCTTTGAATGAGGCATAGGCTAGAAAAAGCCTAATTGCTTCAATTCTGGCAACTGGAGCAAAAACCTCATCATAATCTATTCCTTCTTCTTGAGTATGACCTTGAGCAACCAGCCTTGCCTTGTTCCTAATTACAATGCCTCTCTCATCCTTATTGTTCCTGTAAACCCATTTAGTCCCAATTGCCCTTTTGCCTTTAGGTAAATCCATCAAGATCCAAACTTTTTGTAATTTGAATTGCAAAAGCTCATCCTGTATGGCTTCTATCCTGCTTGGATCCTTAAGAGCTTGGGTTACCTTCTTGTGTTCTACTTGTGATAGAAAACAAGCAAACAAGCAATTTTGAAAGTCTTTATGGTTTGTTCTTTGTTGAACTGAACTAAACAAACCATGTTCTTCCAAATTCTTTGTCACTCTTCTTGTTTGAGGTGCTGAATTCAATCTCCAATAATTTGTTCAACTGGATGATCTTTGTGTATTCTAGTAGTTAGAATAGGACTGACAGGCATAAATGCATCCAAATTGTTCATGTCGGCCTCTGCACCAACCTCTTCATCATCATCTGAATAGACAATATCTTCCAAAGGAGGCATATTTAGATTATCTGGAAGTTCAATGCTTGTTTTTGCACCAACAATATTAACCTCACTTGTGCTAGCAGCATTAACATTGTTAGTGTTGTTAACCTCATCCTCCTTCTCTTGATCAACACATTCACTATCTTCTTTTGGATCATCATCAACCTTATTTCCATCATCATCTGAAGGTTTGGATCCATCATCAGGAGAACTCTTTGGATTTTGAGAGAATGGTGGATCAGCAGTCCATAAAGGTAGTAAAATGTAATCTTTGCCAGGTTTTTTCTCCTTTCCAGCTTGACCTGCAACATTCCTTGCTTCTATACCTGCATTACCATTAAACTGATTCCCTGCAACAACTGACTCATAATTCATTGACTTTGTTAGAGTATCAATATCAAACAGCCAAGTTGGTCCATTCCCTGCAACATTAGGTTTATTCTTAAGAAAAGTAATGTGTAAGCTCTCCTCTACAATCTTGGTTCTAGTGTTAAATACT
>BQNB010044690.1:3340-44730 GCA_026074375.1 Tanacetum coccineum | reverse complement strand
TTTCATAATTGGGATGCACTAATTTGTTGCATCTATGTTTATTATTCAATTATATGACCTCTTATGGCATCTATGTATATACTTATAGCATCAGGTTACACATAATGTATTATTGCTGAATGATATTAATCACATGTTAGGGCATCTGTGTTTATGATTGGTGCATCAGGATACAAGTTAGTACTATTCGTTTGCATGTTGTTGATATGGTTAAGATGATGTACAAAATGTTTTGGGCCACCCAAATGAACCCGTTTTGACTCACCTCACTGCTTTGTGTCTTGCAAACAACTCGTTTTTAGGTGAAAAACATATTGTTGGTGAATTCATAGGTTTAAGTTGATACAAGAGTGGACCACAAGATTTCAAAACGTATGTGACTACTATAACGAATACAACATCTCATAAAAGTATTTACTGTTGCACTAAGCTCATGACACTGAAGCTAATTAGTCAACAGAGCATGCTTCTTCCTGTTGCATAGTATTCCTGCCCTAAACCGGTGTCGACATGACATATATCCGTTTGTTCTTCGTTAAGTGGAACCAAAGCGGATAGGGATAATTAGTCCCAATAGATCTATCTTAGGTAACCTTAGAAATAAGTTTAGAATACTTGGATCTTGAAGAAAATCAAAAGTTATGGAAGTGTTTGTGTGGGTATAGTGTGCCGTGAGATAGGAGTAGAGGGGAGGGAGGAAAAGATTTTTGTTGGTGACTTGCAAATGAGATGAAACCCTAAGTTGTGTGAATGTGCTAGTATTTATAGTCCAAGACTAGGGTTAGGAGGGTTAGATGTGTACACAAGTGGCCAACACACACCAAGAGTGTGTGTGCTATATGGTTCGGCCAAACATGGCTCACAAGGACCATATGGTTCAATTTTTCTAGCCAAGGTTCAAGTGATATAGACATGGTTCAAAGTTTACTAGTCAAATATGTAAGAATGGTGTAAGCATTGTGTAAGTAAACACATGCAAGTGTTGTATGATAAGTATACTCATGAGAGTGACACTCTCATGTGTCATTTTCCAAGTTTACATGCACACATGGGTGAGGCTTTCAAAATAAGATGCCAAATCTTTAATTTAGAGTTCAAGTATACTTGTTGATGTAGTTTAGGCGCCATATTTTGGCTAGGGAAATAAGGTGAACGAAAATTTTAGTAGTATGACACTAAAATTACGATAACTTGGGTTTACACGAAGAGATTTCGAGTTTTCGGGGTTCCGTTTGGTCAAAAACGCGAAAAACGTAATTTAAAGATTAAAACTCTAAAATTAATATCGGGAGTGATTAAAAATCACGAAACACTCAGGAAAGCTAATATAACACATATAATACCTAAATTAATTTATAACCGATGCCGGAACGCGTCCGGTGACGTTTCTCAGTTTTTACGCAGTTTAGTTCCTCGGTAAACTGTCAGATTTTAACGTAACGAATAAAATTTAAAGTAGATGACCGGAGTGAGTCGGAATACTAACCGGGAATTTACGGGGTGTGACATCCTTTCCCCGTTAAAAGAGCTTTGTCCTCAAAGCTTAGGACGTAGCTTGAGATGCGGATACAGGGTTAGCGAACAGATGAGGGTACTTCTTCTGCATTTGGTCTTCGCGTTCCCAGGTATACTCGGGACCTCTTTTAGAATTTACAAGCAGAATGTTATGTGCAAGATATCAAGCTAGACCGACTAAAAACAACCTAAAGAGGTTAAAAGAACTTTTTGAAACCATAAAGGGTTACCATTCACATGGACTCTGGTAAATCCTAAAGGACATCTGGCTTTAAAACAAACAGCTTTTTCCAGATGCCGACCATGCCGAAGCATTGATACTCAACAAAAGCACGTCTGGAGAATTCATTCCTAGATGATCAAGTTAGTCAAATGGGATTACCAAAGCCGCAGGACTGTACTGTTAATGTCATAAGCAAAGGCGGATTCGTTGCGTTATCTGCAAGTGTGCTTCAAGTAAGGACTGTACTGTAATGTCATTAGCAGAGGCGGAGTACGTGGCGTTATCTGCAAGTTGTGCTCAAGTAATGTGGATGAGAACACAACTTAAGGATTATGGCTTCAACTACAACAAAATACCGTTGTATTGCGACTCTCAGTCAGCCATAGCAATCTCATGCAACCCTGTGCAGCACTCCCGTACCAAGGACATCCATACTCGATATTATTTCATCAAGGAATAGGTTGAAAACGGTATAATTGAATTGTACTTTGTCAGAACTGAATACCAATTGGCTTATATGTTTACTAAAGCCTTACCCGAAGATAGGTTTTAGTATCTTGTCAGACGAATTGGTATGAGATGTTTGACTCCAGCAGAACTGGAGGTTCTGGCAAATGAATCTGCTTGATATGTTCTTCAAACATCGACTTGTAAATATTTTTGAAAAAAGGAAAATACAAAAATATAAAACCTATAAAACCAAATATAAAAATATAAAATTTCAAAAAGAAAATACAAAATCAAAAAAAATCAGAAAATGTTTCACAAAAGGAATATTCTCAACATGTCTCTTGGAATCGATAATATTTACGTACCGACAAATGTTGATTAACATCGACACGGGTGTGTAAATGAGGTTCGAACAGGAGTTTCAAATGTTTTCAAAACATGTCATTTCTAATTTTTCTTTATGACTTGTAATTGCTCTCAGATTGCAACTCAAACCCGAACGTCAAAGGAGAGTGTACGTTTCAGTGCGCTTATCCTTAGCGTTAGAAGAGAAGTCTTCTAACATTTGGTTTTTCAAAAAGTTGAATACAATTTTTCAAGAATTTCTCACTGACGATTCATAATCTTTCAAAATTATGTGATCAACAATGCTAACCCTCAATTTTATATTTATTTTACAACTTTGTATCATTTTTAGTGTCAAACATATGTAAAATTAAGGGGGAGCAAGTTAAAGTTCCATATAATTCATGCTAATAATATTTTTCCCACAGAATTTTCTCGCCTCAACCTGAGCATTCAAGATCCGCGTAGGGAGATTCAACCCGATTGTCACAACCAAAGCTCGAACTCGTAGTAGCTTAGGTCTATTCTTTCGGCTTAACGCATCAGCCACCACATTCGCCTTCCCCGGGTGATAACGTAACTCGTAGTCATAGTCACTTAACAGTTCTAACCACCTACGTTGCCTCATATTCAACTCTTTCTGATCTAGAATATGTTGCAAACTCTTATGATCAGTGTACACAACGCACTTCGTGCCGTAAAGGTAATGTCTCCACATCTTGAGAGCGAACAAACACCACCGCTCCCAATTCCAAATCATATGTCTGTAGTTTTTCTTCTTATGATTTTGAGCTTGCGGAAGCCATAAGCATAACTTTCTCTTTATGCATCAACATTGCGCCTAATCCTAATGGAAACATCACAATATACTACGAAGTTTTCACTACCTCGGCATGCCAAAAATCGTGCACTACACAACCTTTGCTTCAATGTCTGGAAAGCAGTTTCCTCCTTTTCACCCCCAATTGAACTTTACACTTTTCTGAGTCAGCTTTGTCATAGGCTTGGCAATCTTGGAGAATCCTTCGATAAATTGTCGGTAGTAACCGGCAAGACCTAGAAATTGGCGAATTTCTGTTGGAGTTTTGGGTGATTCCCAATCCTTGATTGACTCAATCTTCACAGGATCGACATGAATGCCTTCGCTATCAATCACGTGTCCAAGGAATTGTACCTTTGATAGCCAAATGTCACACTTTGAGAACTTAGCGTACAATTCTTCCTTCTTGAGCAGCTTCAAGATTAGTCTAAGATGTACATCATGTTCTTCCTTGGTCTTAGAGTAGATCAAGATGTCATCGATGAACATGATCACAAATTTATCTAGGTATGGTCTGCATACCTGGTTCATCAAATCCATGAACACTGTCGGCATGTTAGTCAACCCGAATGGCATCACTTGGAACTCGTAATGACCATAGCGAGTTCTAAACGCCGTCTTTGGGATATCTTCATCACGAACTCTGAGTTGGTGGTAACCAAACCTCAAGTCGATCTTTGAGTACACACTTGACCCTTGTAACTGATCAAACAAGTCGTCGATTCTTGGAAGTGGGTATCGATTTTTCATAGTAAGCTTGTTAAGTTTACGGTAATTGATACACATTCGGAAAGAGCCGTCTTTCTTTTTGACAAACAAAATCGGAGCTCCCCAGGGTGAGGAACTTGGCCTTATGAATCCCTTGTCAGATAGTTCTTGTAGTTGAGTAGACAGTTCTTCCATCTCCGACGGTGCTAACCTATACAGGGCTCGGGCTACAGGTGCAGCACCTGGGACTAAGTCAATTTGAAATTCGACTTGTCGTGTGGGTGGTAGTCCAGGTAAGTCTTCTGGAAAAACTTCTGGAAAAGTCCAGAATCAGTCGGCACGTCTTCAAGGTCGCTCTCACCCGACATGCCTTGTTTCTTTACCGTAACCATGTGCCATAAATAGATGACAACCTTTCTCTAATACTTCTGGCTTTTACATGAATAATGCTCAACTTTGATTTCTTCTCCTTGAACTTTGTCTCCTTGAACGATTAGAATTTACATTTCCATAGGAAAAGGAAATACGCAGCTATCTTCTCTCACAGACAATCACTGCCATGATTCATTGCTAACCCAACCATACCGATGATAACGTCGAAACTACCCAACTCTAATAGCAGTTTAGGTCGATATTAAATGGATGTCCTAACAATCCTAATGTACAACCCATAAGCTCAGTGTTTGGTTTCTGAGTCCTTCGTCATCTAGTTCCGTAGCGTAACTAACTCTAAGGTTAAGGGTGTGTTTTCCTAGTCAATGCACTAAAAGTATTTGATACGAACCCTATCGGCGCCATAATCAAATAACAATAAGCAGATGATCGTTAGAAGGAACGTTCCCTTGACAGTGTTGGAAATGGTTTACGTCACCTCCTCCTAGTGCATATGCTCTGCCTCTTGCATCAGGAACTCTTGCTTTGTTTCCACGGTTTTGGTTCTTGATCTTGGGGCAATCTTTCCGGCTTGCCATGGGTTGGAATGATCCTGAGGTCTGACCAGAGAGGCCAAGCCAAATGCACGTGTTCTTGGTTGGGTGACATTGACTTAAAATTTACATAGGGGTATTCACATAAATGTGTTAAAAGCGTGTACAAAGAGGCATGCAAAACAACTTTGTAGCACTAATTTTAAAAACCTTTTATAAATGACATTGTAGTGATACATTGGTTCTCGGTAACTCCAATCGAACGCACAAAGAAGCGGAGAACCAGGTCAGCGCGAAGCGTATTAAAAACCTGGATTCTTTAGGAATTTCCGCCTTAAACTTCTCTTATAGTTTGTTCTAGTGGATGAGCCGTACTTCCCAATAATCCATAACGTCCAGTTTTTAATTATTCTTGAAATCAAGTTTCATAAATTAGAGTCTTATTAATTTTCACAAAAATCAAGTTTTCTACGAAACAAATAGCAGGTCACAATGAACATGTATTTAGGCGTGTAATTAATAGACTAGTTTTAATATCATCTTTCACTATTAGTATAGTTTTAATATCATCTTTCACTATTAGTATTAGTCCATAATGCATACATATTAGGTGTGTAAACGAGTAATCAAGTAAAATATGCACATAACAAGACAAATGCAAAAGATGACATTAAATTAACAAGTAACCTTGTAAGATCTGAGTTCTCAAGAGAGTCTTCTCTAATTGGAGAACCATACGACCCTCACTAGGTTTTCATCAATGTGTCTAGATCGCCCCATTCATCACAAAAGTGATTGAGTAGGTCTTATGGTCGGAAAAATCAATAACAATCAGACTAAATATGTAAAGGATCTAGTTTCTATAAATAAAAGATTTTAATTACTATAAATAAAAATTATGATCTTTTAAATATATAGTGTGATCTACTATAAAAAGGAAACAAATCTACTAAATTAACAATTTAATTATGTTCCTTTTTCACCTATATTAACACTTAATAGTTTTCAAGATCTAGATCTTAACATATTTTGTTTAATTTATGGCAAGGATTTGCATAATATTTGCCATATTTGCAAGAAAAAAGTAAATAAAATACAGAACGCAGCAGATCAAGCATATGAATTAAATCTAGGCGTGTACAATTCAAGACATGATATAATTCAAAAGTGTAACCCTAATGCCAAAACGAGTTGACTCGTGATGCCACTGTTGGGATTTAACAAACTAGGTAACCAGTTTAGCTACGAGTACGCAGAGGAATGGATCTAGTTTTAGCACAAAAATTAACACACAATAAAAGGGAATTAAACTTACCTTTAAGCCTTAAATCCTGAAAACGAATGCCTCTACGGTTGCTCACACAAACACGTCAACCAAGTACGAGTTGATTGCTAGTCTACCATCACGAACAAAACACCATGTGTTTACATGATCACCAAACGCACCCTTGTGAGCCTTGAAATCAAAAACCAAATGCCCCTTAAGACTTGGACCGAAATCATCAAAACCCTAATTAGGGTTTTATCCTAATTCGGTTGAACCGAAAAACACAAAACCGAAAACCTAATTGGGTTTGTGTAATCGCCGAGCAAAGGAACACCAAACAAACGCCTTCGTGAGGATCTTGAACCGTCTAGCAAGGAGGAGAAAAACCAAAAATCCCTTAAAAGGGTTTAAGGGTTTCGGTTACGGTTTTTGAGGGAGATAGAAGCACTGAAACAATTAGGGTTTAAGGATTTGATTTGTGAATCAATGATTGAATAATGAGGTGAGGGGTATGTGTTTATATAGGCACATAACCCTACCCCAATTCTTGTATAACAAGGAAACAATGTTTCCTTTTCCCCTTGCTCTCTAACCAAACCAAACACCCCTCTCAAGAACCTTTGAGGGTTCGGCCAAACTAAGGCACCCATGGGTTCGGGTTTTGTCCGTTTTTAGTTTTAAATATTCGTTACACTAGTTAAACATCTTAACGGTAAATAACGACTATTTAAATATTTATCATGAAGTAAAACATTCTCTAGTGTTTAACGCGTGTGCCCCTAATCAGGACTTACGTATTTCTCATGTATAATTGTGGAACCCAGAATACATTATTCACAACAAACCTTCAAGGTTATTTGCACCTAGTAGGATTGACTTGAGACCTCACACATTGTAAGTGATAGCTGATATGTGAAAAAACACATATTCCATTTTTATCATCAAATTATGGCCCTAAAAGATAAATTATGCTTTTAATGCTTGTATAATGCTTGTTTTGTCTTGTGATTGTGTAGGTTGGATATAGCAAAATATCACAAGAAAACGTCAAACGGACTAACACGGACACGAGAAAGAAGAGAATACAAGATCCGGTGAATGCTTATCAAAGGTAACAAAAGGTCAAACCCTTGGTTCAATATTAGTCACCACAAGAAGACAATAACCTCAAAAATTCCCAAAAACAGCTCCTCATTGTTAAAAAATATTTCACAAAAAAACCCTTATCGCCCCCTAACGTGTTAACTTTCTATTATAAAAAGTTAACACTTGTTATCTTTCTATAACAACTCAAAACCATATCCTGTTAAAATTTACCCGAGCCCAAAACATATCCCAGGCCCAATCCCTTATACCCGGCCCAAGTCAACAAGTATAACCTCGGGTCAAAAGAAATATCAAACGCACCTTTATAAGTAAAAAACACGCGGGAAATTTGGTTTTTATTGTTCACCTTCTTCCCTGATTAACCACGAGCCACAATCAAGGGGTAAATGCAAATTGGTGATGTGGCAATGAAATTCTAGTGAAAAGGAATGACATAGCAGGGTTTACATCATACAAGCACTCCTATTGGTCAATCCCCACAAGATAGTACACGCGGGATATGGAAGAAGCACACCAATCAAGTGGGATTTGACTAAATTGCTGACAAAAGAAGCACTATGTGCTCTAATACGGAATGCCTCGTTGGCTATCCGTGTGTCACCCAAGTTGATCCAACGGACATGAATCAAGATCAAATGATTGGAAGAATGAAAGGACAATATCAAAGGGATTGAGGAGCGTGGCTATGACCTAGAAGTTTCATTTGCAGGCTATAAAAAGCCCTTCACACTCACACACACAGAATGTTATCTTCTTCTTTTTCAGTTTTAGTTTTTAGTAGCTTATAGAATTTTAGCTTATGTAACTTTCTTTTTAAATATAATTTCTTATTAAGCTTTTGTAGTTTAAATTTCAAGCTTTGTAATCTGTTTTTAATGAATAAAATTAAAGTTTACCTTATAAAATCTGTTTTTATTTACTCTACTCTTCTATAAGCTCTCAAATCACTCATAAGCTCTCAAAAGCTCTTCATAAGCTCATCTAAGTCTCTAAGCTTAGATTTGAGCTTAATTGATCATTTATATATTTAAACTCTTAAAATCAGACAAATACCTTTGCTAAATGGATTTTGAGCTTTTGGATGATGAACTAGCCATGGATGAGTTCATAGGACCTTACTAGCTTATCCTTGTGATAAGCTAGAGCTGTTGAAAGCTCTTTTGAGCACTATTTCCTTTGTTTAGCTAAGGCTTTTGTAAGTTTCTTTTAATTTTCAAGTATCTTAGCTTTAATTTTGCATAAGCTTATATTATGCTTATAGTATAGCTTATTTGTGCTTAATACTGTTTCATTGAGCTTATTGATAATGTTTGATCATCTGTTTTTTGTTTTGTGTTTAGATCTTTTGTTTTTGATATTTTGTCTATAATATTCATAAAAATATAAAAAAACATGAGCATAGTTAGTAGCTTTTTGTTTCGAGTTATTTACTTAATGTATAAGTTTCATTTTGTTGTTTAAAAGTTGTGCATCATCTGGTAATGAGTTTTGTGGTTTTAGATTTTAATTTCATAAGTTTAAAATTGAGTTTTGAGAATTTATAAAGGGTGTTTGGCACCAACAGTTTCTAACCATGGGTTGAAATGTTGTGGCACTCTAAGTTTTAAAGCTGAGTTTAATAAAAATTTTGTAGGTGGTTAAGTTAGGTTTCTAGTATATTTATTAAGTTTGTTAAAGTTTTCATAAGAATTTCTCTAGCTTTTGATCTTGAATTGTAGTCATTTAAATCTGTCATTGTAGGATTTTAAGCTTAATTGGAATTTCTAGCTTAAATAGTGTTTTTGTAGGCCTTAGTTTAGTGGTTGAAGAGTGTTAGGATTGTTTTCTTAGGTCTGCAATAGAAGGTTTTAAGCATTGATAACCTAAGTGCAAACTGCATCTGCAGTTCTAAAAGACAGTATAGCATTTTAAAGTTAAGATTCATAGGGTTAGAAATTAGTTTTTAGGATTAGATTTTAAGCATTCAAATAGATCTAGGGTAGTATTAAATCTTTTTCAAGTTTATTTTTAATAAAAAACGCATATGACCATCTGTTTTAGCTCTCAAAATTAGCTTTTTTGTCTTATAAATAACAAAACTAAAGATAGCATATGCTGTCTGAACTGTTGTTTTTAGTATGCTCTTTCATTATAGCTCTAGTTTTTGAAATAAATAATTTTAAAAAAGCTTTTCAAATAATCTTTAAGCTAAATTTTCAGAAAAACCAAATTTCATTTCATGAAAAGTTCATTAGTTGGTTTAAATATAAGCTAAAAGTAAGGTGTAAGGGCTGTTTGGTTTAAAGTTTTTAATTTAAGCACTTATTTTTGAAATTTCAGCTTTTAGGCTTATTTCTTTTCATTTAGCTTATTAGGATTGTGTCAGCTTAATAATATGATTTTTTTTGTCATTAGTTTAGCTTAGTTAGTTTTACAGCTTATTAAGTTTTTAAGAAAGAAAAAAAATACCAAAAATATATAGTTAGGTAGGGATGTCTTTGTTTTAAGCTGTTTAAACAGCTTATTTAGGGCTTTTCTAAATAGTTTTTTTATAAAAGTGCTAATTTTTAGGGTGCTTTTCTAAAACGTTGTTTTTATAAGTTTTCAAAAAAAGGGGAAGATGGAAATCGTGGGGAGCAAGGCTCTCGAACCCCCGACCTAACATCTAAACCTTTTTAACACTCAACCACCCCACTCCATCATGCTTGGGTATTTGTCATTATAACTTACAAAGTTTATTACTTAAATACAT
Organism: Tanacetum coccineum; assembly: GCA_026074375.1. Classification (NCBI taxonomy): domain Eukaryota; kingdom Viridiplantae; phylum Streptophyta; class Magnoliopsida; order Asterales; family Asteraceae; genus Tanacetum; species Tanacetum coccineum. Next base: position 34,638 of record BQNB010044690.1, on the reverse strand, counting down.
TTTAACCCTTTTAGCTTAATAAGCTGTTATAGCTTTTTACACAGCTTATTCGATAAGCTGTGTAATCAAGCTTATTTTTCCTAGGTACCTTTTAGTTCAAGCTATTTTTTGTATTTTTTTTACAATTTTTATAATTAGTTTAGTATTTTTAAAAATTTATTTTTCATTTATAAAACTTTAAAAAATTCATAAAAAAATACAAAAATAATCAAAATAAATATTTTCTTTTTAAAAAAATTTTCTTTTATCATAAAGTTTCTAGGAAAATTAGTTTTGCTTTCGTAGGGTTAAAATTGCAAAATTTCAATTTTTAAAGAACGGGATCATTTCGTTCGTTTTTTCGTGTTTTTTAATCTTTTCAATTCCGTTTTGTTTTAGTTTTTCTTTAAACTTACTTTTTAGTCATTAGAGTCTATTAAAAGAGGGGAAATTTTCATTTTAGGTTTATTTGAAAATTTAAGTTTTTTTTATTACTATTTAGGGTTCCGTCTTTGCGTTTTTAGTAAAGTTTAATTTCCCGTTGTTTTTTTTCATTCTTAATTGTTATTCATTTGCTTATTTTAATTTCATAGAAATTAGATTTAATTTTATATTGTTTTTACTTCATAGAAATAGATAATCAAATCAATCTTTGTTACCAATTCAAATCATTGTCCAAACAACAAACGTGGTCTCAATTTCATAAATCGTTAGGGAATAACGACCCAGGAATCATACTTCCCGGTTAATATACGTATTATATTATATATTTGTGAAGATTTTCCTTTCTACCTTTGTCCTCAAGGGTAGTTTTGTAATTTTCTATACTTATATTATATCTTATTATTACGTGTATAGATTTACTAGCAATCAATTTTTGCAGCCGTTGCCGAAGATTTGTGATTAAGATTCTTTCGTTTGAAGTTTGTTGATCGTGATTTGAAGAACCTTTCGTTTTCGAAAGTTACGTTTTTTATAAAAAATCAAAAAAATAATGAAAAAAATAAAAAAAAGGTAAAAAAAAAGTAAAAAGTAAAAAATATTTCTCTTTTCTTTTATTAGTATAATTATCATATAAAAAATTAAAAAAAATCAAAATTTAAAATATTGTCATTAAATACAATAAAAATAAAACTAAGTTGTAAAAGAGCACCAACATATTAATTACCTTCAATTGAGGTATTATCTCATAATAAGTTCCCAACTCGATAAAAGATTTAAAAATTTACATTTGTTGTCTCTTACGAAATCGGTCACCTTAAAAAAGTAAATTTTTAAGAGCTACCGTGAAAGTAAGTTTGATTATTTGGTTCAAATTCGTCTATCTCGTTATCCGTTAACTAGGATTGTTAAAAAAAATTATTTTAAAATTTCTTTTTTCTTCGTTGTGCATGCCAAACTTTTTTTTTTCCTTCTTAAAACCGCTAAACTATAACGTCACCAAACAAGCCCACCGGCTGATTTTGGTACCGTTTAATTTAGAAGGACCTTTTGATAATCATCCCTAGTTCCGATGGCGTTAAACGGACTTTTGGCGATTTACTCTAAGGTCTTCCCACGAGGGGTACGAGGATGCAATCGTAATTCCCAAAATCAACGCTAATTTTGAGTTAAAGCATGGTTTGATCAATCTTGTTCAAAACAAGTAGTTTTTCGGACATGACAAAGAGGATCCACATGCTCACATCCGTTATATTCAACAAATGAACACTCAATCAATGAATTCCCGGACATCCGAGCACGTCAATTAAGCTTATGCTTTTCCCATTTTCTCTCGAAGGTTCAGCCCAGATTTGGTTAGAGAAAGAACCTCCTCGATCAATTTTGACATGGGATGACCTTGTTTCAAAATTCATTAATCAATTCTTTCCTCCTTTCGAAAACGACAAATCTTCGAAACGAAATCACGAGATTTCAACAAAGATTTGACGAATCGTTTTACGAAGCTTGGGAACGATTTAATGATCTTCTTCGAGCATGCCCACATCATGGATTTTCAGAATTACATCAACTAGATACATTTTACAATGCTTTGAATGCTAATGATCACGAAACAAGCCAGTCGTTGCCAAAGTGAGTTCGAATTCATCTACCCCTGGAATTTCACCCGATATTGCTGCTCTTACAAACCGAAGGTTTTGATCTTAAGAATATGATGAAGACTATGTTATCGACAGCTAAAATCAAAGCTCCCGTGCCCGTAAAAGTGGTCGAGCAGAGTTGTGTAACTTGTGGAGGTGCTCATTCTTATAGAAATTGTTCCGCCACCGATAATAATGTTTATCAAGACAACATTCAAGAGTACGTTTCACAAGCTGCTGCAGCTAATTTCAATCAAAGAAATACCAATTCTAGACCTCTGATGGTTGCAAACCAAATTCGACCTCCTAGTTTTCCTTCGATTCAAAACAATCAAAACCGTTCCAATCAGAATCAAGGAAATAATTTCAACCAAAATCGGGGAACCAATTTTCATCCTAATTCGTCGAAATAATTTCAAAACCAAGGACATATTGTATCAAACCTCCGACTAGTCAACCACCAGTTTACCAAGCTCACCCATATTATCAAGCCTCCCGCTACGCAAATGCAAGGTGTTTCAAAAACCGATTTTGAGAATTATATCAAGGCTAATGATGCAGTATTAAGGAATATGCAAAATCAAGGCCAAGGTTTACAAAACCAGGTGACAAATTTAACGGAAATGCTTTCTAAGTTTGTAAATTCCAATACCGCTTCGACTTCGAGTCTCTAGTGCTCTTTCAGAGTATCACCGTTAGAACTCACAAGGTAAGACTTGAAGGGTAGTACTACCCGAATGCGGGGTTGTTATCCAATGGACCTACGATTCCTACCACTTTTTCTCCTAAAGTAATAGAAGTTAACCGAGGTGACAAAGGATACGGGTTTTTACTACTTATAACGAGTTTAACGAAACGTCAACCTCCGGTTGTCCCAGTTGAAAACCAAAATCCGGTTTCCGAGCTAGTTGTTGCTCCCGTTAGTGCGTCGATGCCTAACCCAAAACCGTCGATTCCTTATCCTTCAAGGCGAAATGATGAGAAGCACCGTGAAGCAGCTAACGAACAAAAGAGAGAAATTATACGAATCTTTAAAGATATGTGTTTCTAAAATATTAGCCTTCATGGATGCTTTGACTCTTTGCCCAAATTTGCTTCACTCTTAAAGCCTTTATCCGGAAATAAAGAAAAACTTAGTGAGATGGCTAGAACCCCTTTGAACGAACATTGCTCGGCGGTTATACTTAACAAGTTACCCGAAAAACTTGGTGACCCCGGCAGATTCCTTATTCCATGTAAATTTCCCGGAATGGATGAGTGCTTAGCCTTGGCCGATCTTGGCGCAAGCATAAATCTCATGCCATTTTCCGTGTGCGAAAATTCTTACCTTCTAACTGACTCCGACATGCATGACACTAGAAAAAATCTAGCGGGTCCGTTCGATCTCCGACGATCGGTATTGCTAAAGTTGTCTCGTTAAAGTGGTGTATTCTAGTTTCCAGCGACTTCGTGGTCGTGATCTTGAACAAGGTCCCTCGAGTACCTTTAATTTCTCGGGAGGTGTTTTCTTAAGGGACCGGGCGTTCTCTTGATAGCGTGTACGACGGTGAATTAACCCTTTGGTGGGCATGAGGCATTACTTACAATCTTGATCAATTTATCGAGATTTCCCGGTTAATTATAATGAATAGACGGGAACGAATCGACGTTGTTGAATTAGCTCGTGAGGAGTATTCTCAGGAAGTTCTAGGATTTTCCGACGTAATCGCGAGTGGCAATCCCACTCCCGGATATGACCCGATAGTTTCAAATTCTTCTCCGACTCTCACTCTTTTCGGGGATAGTAATTTTCTACTTCTCGAAGAAGTCGATGCTTTTCTTGCTCTAGCCGACGATCCAACTTCACCGGAAGTTGATGAATCCTATTATGACCCAGAGGGGGACATTCTTATTCTCGAAGCACTCCTTAATAGTGATCCTTCACCTCCTCCAAACCAAGGAAATTATTTGCCGAAAGTTAGAAAGGAACTTAAAATTTGTAAAGCTAAAACTGCAAAATCTTCAATTGATGAACCTCCCGAGGTCGAACTTAAGGACTTACCGCCTCACCTCGAGTACACATTTTTGGAAGACAACAACAAGTTGCCAGTCATAATTACCAAAGATTTGAGTGTCGATGAAAAGACCGCTCTTATAAAGGTTCTAAGTCCGAATGCGAGCAATCGCTTAGAAAATCGCCTGACATTAAGGGTATTAAAACCTGAATTTTGTTCACATAAAATTCTTATGACAAGAGGACTACGAACCAGTGGTCTAAACAAATCAGATGAAGGGTTAATCCAAAGATCATGATGTCATTAAGGGAAGAGGTTGAAAAACTTCTTAGACGCTGGATTGATCTATACCTAATCTGGATTAGTCCTTGGGTAGCCAAGTGCACTGTATGCCGAAGAAATGAGGGATGTCCGTAGTGACCAATGATGAAAAATGAAATTAAGTACAACTAGACTTGTAACGGGATGGAGAGTTTGTATTGATTATCATAAGTTGAACGTAAAGCCTCACCCGAAAGACCACTTCCCTTGTCGTTTATGGATCAAAATGCTCGAGAGCACTCGCAGGGAAATGAATACTATTGTTTCTCGATGGTTTCTTGGGTTACTGTTCAAATACAATCGATCCGAAAGATCAGGAAAGACCACATTCATACTGCCATACGGAACAAGTTTGCTTACCGCCTGAATGCCTTTCGGCTTATGCATGCACAGGCAACGTTCAGAGGTGTATGATGGCTATCTTTCTCATGATATGATTGAAAAATGGAAGTTTTCATGGACGACTTTTTAGTTTTCAAAAATTCTTTCTCTACGTGCCTTTCCAATTTAGAAAAGATGCTTAAACGGTGTGAAGACACTAATTTGGCTCTAAATTGGGAAAAAAGCCATTTTATGGTGAAAGAAGGCATCGTACTTGGACACAAAATTTCAAAGAAAGGAATAGAAGTCGACAAAGCCAAAATAGACGTCATTGCTAAGTTACCTCACCCAACTACTGTCAAGGGTATTAGGAGTTTTCTCGGACATGCAGGTTTCTACCGTAGATTCATCAAGGACTTTTCAAAAATTTTCGACCCATGATTCATCTCTGAGAAAAACTCTGCTTTCAATTTTCTCCTGAGATGAATTCAAGCTTTTCTGACCTTAAAGAGAAATTAAACCGAAGCTCCAATTCTGATTGCCCCGACTGGACCAGCCATTGGTTATGTGCGATATGCGAAGCGACTATGCATAGGTGCGGTTTCTGGGGCTACGAATTGAGAAAACACTTTAGGCCTATACATTATGCAAGAAAACAATTGACTGAGGCGGAATTAACTACTACCACAACGGAAATAGGAAATGTTAGCCGTGGTGTATGCTTTCAAAAAATTTCGGTCATACCTCATCATGAATAAAAGCATAGTGTATACGGATCATTCCGCCCTTAAGTACCTCTTTAATAAGAAAGACGCCAAGGCGCGATTGCTCCGGTGGGTTCTCCTCCTTCAAGAAGTCAATTTTAAAGTAATTGATACGAAGGGGGCCGAGAACTACGCGGCCGATCATCTTTCCCGATTAGAAAACCCGTATGAAAATGTTCTCGATCCAAAGAAAATAAACGAAACTTTTCCTTTCGAGGCACTTAATATGGTGACTTCTCGTGGTGACCAAAGTACCCCGTGGTTTGCCGATTATGCAAATTACCACGCGGGGAATTTCATTGGCAAAGGAATGTCAACTCAGCAGAAAAACAAATTTTTCAAAGATGTCAAACACTATTTTTGGGATGACCCTTTTCTATTCAAAACCTGTGCGGATCAAGTGGTCCGGCGATGTGTTTCGGGCCAAGAAGCTGTCGAATCCTACAGCTGTCGCCAATAGTTGGCCCATCGGGGGACATTACTGGTGCCACTTCTCCGCACAAAAAGGTTTTTTGACCTCAGGATTTTATGGCCTACAATCTACAAAGATGCCTATGAGTTAGTCAAAAACTGTGACTCATGCCAGCGTAAGGGAAAAATTTCACAGCGTGATAAGATGCCACAAAATTCCATCCAAGTGTGTGAAATCTTTGATGTCTGGGGCATAGACTTCATGGGACCATTTCCGTCATCTAGAGGAAATAAGTACATACTCGTAGCCGTCGATTACCTATCCAAATGGGTTGAAGCCAAGGCGCTCCCCACTAACGATGCTAGAGTTGTAGTTAAGTTTTTGAAATTTGTTTTTGCCCGATTCGGTACACCGAGAGCTATTATAAGTGATCGTGGGACCCATTTCCATAATGACAAATTTGCTAAAGTAATGTCTAAGTATGGGGTCACTCATCGACTTGCTACCGCTTACCACCCTTAAACGAGTGGTCAAGTCGAGGTGTCGAATCGTGGGATAAAACGTATTTTAGAAAGGACGGTTGAGAGCAAATACCGTGGCCTATGGTCGATAGGCTTGATGACGCTTATGGGCATTCTGTACCGCTTATAAGCACCAATTGGTTGCACCTTTACAAGCTCCGTGTATGGAAATGTGTGTCATCTACCTATCGAATTAGAGCTTAGAGCGTATCGGCTTAAAAAACATCGCTAATTTCGATCTTAAAACCGCGGGCGATCACCGGAAGCTGCAACTTAATGAACTTAATGAGCTTCGTGATCAAGCATACGAGAATTCTTTGATTTATAAGGAGAGGACGAAGAAGCTTCACGACTCAAAGATCAAAAACCGCATTTTCAATGTTGGTGATCAAGTCTTGCTTTTCAACTCTCGTCTAAAGATATTCTCGGGGAAGCTTAAAACCCGATGGTCCGGCCCTTTCACTATAACCGAAGTTTTTCCATATGGCACTGCCAAATTATCTCACTCCGACGGATCAAACTTCAAAGTGAATTGCCACCGACTTAAGCACTACTTCGGAGGGGACACACCGCCTACGGTTGTCCCGGATCTCCAGACTTTCTCCAAGGACGAATGAATTTCTGGGATCGACGTAAGCTAAGTGACTCGGTTACCAAAAACAAAGCGCTTTGTGGGAGGCACCCCATGCTTATCCATTTTTTATTTTCTTTCTTATTTTATGTTGTGAGGAGGCTTGTACTCTTCCGATCTTTGTGTTTGTTGTTTATTGTGATTGTTTGCAGGATGAACCCAAAATTTCTGAAGACTCTCGTGTTCGGTGTTTTGTCCCGGTCCACTCGAGCTTCCTAGCCTTTGCTTGCAATTAGTTTGGGGAAATCCGATATCCTAAGGATTATTATCGACTAACATTTATCTTTTAGCACACTTTATAAACGACTTAAGATTTTTGTGATACTTTCTTCAGGCTTGAGTTATGCATTAGACTTTTTGAGTTATAGTATGGGGTTTTTAAGTCTTAGGCTAGGAAACATTGATGACAATGTTTGATTTTAGTATGGGTAGTATATCTTCGATATGATCTTTGCCTACTTTTGCCTGTTGTTCTCACGTACCCCGTTTTCCCACCAAAATTTTCAAAAATATGAAAATTTTTAAAATTTTCAAAAATAAAATAAGTGTTTTTGTCACAATTTTAACTTTCTTGCTGGGTAGAATAAGAGTAAATTTTGACTCGATCGAGCGTGTTGAGCTCTAGCTTGTTTCTTTTTTTATTTTTTTTTTTTTTTTTTACCTTTTAGGCTAAGCATTCGCGGGAAATCGCAAAGAACGAATAATATTGATAGAGTTAAGTATGAGTTGATGTTAACAAGGATTATTTGGAAATCTTAAGAGCTCATGTATGTAATTTGTGGCTTTTTCTCCCATAAGCTCTTAACCGGATTAATATACGTGTTGTTTTTGGAGATTAAACTTAAATCAATAATTTTTATGTAATATATAGCAAAAATTTTAGTCTTAGTTCAAACTTATACTTGAATTTTTCAAAAAGAAGTCTTCTCTATATAAAGTAAAAAAAATAAAAAAAATAAAAAAATAAAAAAAATGATGATGAATGAAATAATGAAAAATATAAAAATAATAATACTAAAAGCTGTGGGCTGATAAAAGTTTACTACCTCTTGCCGGCTCACAACCGATGTGGTAGTCTTCTAAAAAAAGCCCATAGTAAGAATAAAAATCCGAGACTGATAAAAGTTTGCTGCATCTTGCCGGCTCACAACCGATGTTGCAGCCTTCTAAAAAGTTGAGGGTTACAATGGCATTAAAAAATGTTAAATGTTTTGTATAATTTAATAAATAGATTTCTTTTTGTTAAATTCAAATATGCTTTTGAATTTTGACTATTCTATTTTATAAGCTATGTATATTCGGGAAACCTGAGAGTTTTTTTTGAAACCTAAGGTCCGTGAGTCCCGATACTAGTCTCTGTGAGGTGTCAAAAGCCTGGTCACTTAGCCGCAAGGTTGGGATGTGCCGAGACGAAAGTCGCTACATGGGATGATCTCGCCTTCAAACTCATTATTCTTGGGTGGAACGTGAAGCATAGTATTTTGTAAAACGTTGATCCATGGTTGAAATTCAAAATAGCACATTCACTTAAGATATAATAAATGTCGGGAGTAAAAAGTTCACAAGTTACAAATATGAGTAGTGTTAGCATCTTTACTGATATTTAGCTGTCATTTCGTTTTAAGCTTGGTTTGGAGCAAGTGAAAAGTCGGGGACGATGAATTTATCCTTTTTGGGGCATTCTCAGATCGAAATGCATCTTGTTCTATGATCCCTAAAGGTTATGGAAATAACGAAAGTCAATAAATATTTAAGCTTTTTACAAAAAAATGAAAAAGTTTATAAAAAATGGAAATGGGGGTGTTTTATAACTTGTGATTTCTTAACTCTCTCCACAAAAGTCTTTGCTACTTTTCAAAGATTTAGTTTGGGAAAGTTTTGAGGTATTTGGTTATAGAGCATATAATATTGCGTGAGGACACGCAATCGCTTAGTTTGGAGAATTTTGATATGTGTGAAAACACATATCCGTTTTATATCAAAAATGGCCCTAAAAAGATAAAATTGTGCTTTAAATGCTTGTATATTGCTTGTTTTGTCTTTGTGATTGTGTAGGTACGGATATAGCAAAAATCACAAAAAGGGTCAAAACCGGACAAACACGGACACGGGAAAGGAAAAAGAAGATACAAGAGCCGGGAGAATGCTATCAAAGGTCAACAAAAGTCAACCCTTGGTCAATATTAGTCAACCACAAGAAGACAAAAACCCACACAAATTCCCAAAACAGCCCCTTATTGTTAAAAATATTTCACAAAAAACCCTTAAAGCCCTAAGAGTGTTAACTTTCTATTATAAAAAGTTAACACTTGTTATCTTTCTTATAAACAAACTCAAAACATAACCTGTTATAAATTTACCCGGAGCCCAAAACAAATCCAGGCCCAATCCTATTACCCTACCCAAGTCAACAAGTATAACCCAGGTCAAAAGAAAAATCCAAAGCACCTTTATAAGTAAAAAAACACGGGGAAATTTGGATTTTACTTTCCACCTTCTTCCCCGATTGACCACGAGTCACAATCAAGGGAGTAAATGCAATATTGGTGATTGGGCATTGATATGCAAGTGAAAATGGAATGACCATAGCAAGGTTTGACATCATCAAGACTCTATTGGTCAATCCCCACAAGATAGTACACGCGGGCAAAGAAGAAAACACACCAATCAAGTGGGATTTTGTTCTAAAAAATGCCACAAAAGAAGCACAAGTGCTTCTGACACAGGAAATGCCACTGTTGGCAATCCGTGTGCTCACCAAATTGATCATCGGACAAGAATCTAATATTCAATTATTGGTAAGAATGAAAGGACATGATCTAAGGGATTGGAGGAGCGTGGCTATAACCTAGAAGTTTCATTTGCAGGCTATAAAAATCCCTTCACCCTCTCACACACAGAATGTTATCTTCTTCTTTTTCAGTTTTAGTTTGTAGTAGCTTATAGAATTTTAGCTTATGTAACTTTCTTTTTAAATGTAATTTCTTATCAAGCTTTTGTAGTTTAAATTTCAAGCTTGTAATCTGTTTTTAATAAATAAAATTAAAGTTTACCTTATAAAATCTATTTTTATTTACTCTACTCTTCTATAAGCTCTCAAATCACTCTTAAGCTCCTTTATAAGATCATCTAAGTCTTGAAGCTAGATTTGTGCTCAAATTGATCATTTATATACTCTTAAACTATTAAAATCAGTTATTTTTCCTTTGCTTTATGGGATTTTGAGCTTTGGATGATGAACTAGCCATGGATGAGTCTTAGGACTCTTTACTAGGCTTTCTTTGTGATAAGCTAGTGCTGTTGATTGCTCCTTTGAGCAATATTGCCTTTTTAATTTAGCTAAGGCTTTTATAATGTTTCTTTTAATTTTCCAGTATCTTAGCTTTAATTTTGCATATGCTTATATTCTGCTTATAGTCTAGCTTATTGGTGCTTAATACTGTTTCATTGATCTTATTGATAATGTTTGATCATCTGTTTTTAGTTTTTGTAGTTTAGATCTTTGTTTTTGATATTTTGTCTTATAAATCATAAAAATATAAAAAAAATGAGCATAGATAGTAGCTTATTGTTTCTAGCTTATTTACTTATTGTTATAAGTTCATTTTAGTTGTTAAAAGTTGTGCATCATCTGGTAATTGAGTTTTGTGTTTTAGATTTTAATTTCATAAGTTTAAAATGAGTTTGAGAATTTATAAAGGGTGTTTGGCACAACAGTTCTAACCAAGGGTTAGAACTGTTTGTGGCTCTCTAAGTTTTAAATCTGAGTTTAATAAAAATTTGTAGGCTGGTAAGTTAGGTTTCTAGTAAAATTATTAAGTTTGATAAAGTTTTCATAAGATTTTCTAGCTTTGATCTTGAATCTGTAGCATTTAAATCAGTCATAGTAGGATTTTAAGCTTAATTGAATTCTAGCTTATATAAGTGTTTTTGTAGGCCTTAGTTTTGTGGTTGAAGAGTGTTAGGATTGTTTTCTTAGGTCTGCAATAGAATGTTTTAAGCATTGATCACCCAAGTGCAAACTGCATCAGCAGTTCTAAAAGACAAATAGCATTTTTCAAGTTAAGAATTCATAGGGTAAAAGTAGTTTTTAGGATTAGATTTTAAGCATTCAAATAGATCTAGGGTAGTATTAAATCTTTTTCAAGTTTATTTTTAATAAAAAGCTCATATGACCATCTGTTTTAGCTCTCAAAATTAGCTTTTTTGTCTTATAAATAATAAAACTAAAGATAGCATATGCTGTCTGAACTGTCTGTTTTTAGTATGCTCTTTCAATAAGCTCTAGTTTTTAAAAATAATTTTAAAAAGCTTTTTCAAGTAATCTTTAAGCTAGATTTTCAGAAAAACCAAATTTCATTTCATGAAAAGTTCATTAGTTGGTTTAAATATAAGCTAAAAGTAAGGTGTAAGGGCTGTTTGGTTTAAAGTTTTTAATTTAAGCACTTATTTTTGAAATTTCAGCTTTTAGGCTTATTTCTGTGCTTATTTCTTTTCATTTAGCTTATTAGGATTGTGTCAGCTTAATAATAGATTATTTTGTCATAGTTTTAGCTTAGTTAGTTTTTAAAGCTTATTAAGTTTTAAGAAGAAAAAAAAACCAAAAATATAGTTAGGTAGGGACTGTCTAGTTTTAAGCTGTTTAACAGCTTATTTAGGGCTTTTCAAAAATAGTTTCTTTTATTAAAAGTGCTTATTTTTAGCTTTTCTAAAACTTTGTTTTTATAAGTTTTCAAAAAAAAGGGGAAGATGGAAATCGGGGGTGAGCAAGGCTCGAACCCCCGACCTCAACATCCTCAACCCTTTTAAACACCTCACACCACACACCACTACCATCGTGCCCTGGGGTCTTTTTCATTATAACTTTACAAAGTTTATTACTTATATACATTTTAACCCTTTTAGCTTAATAAGCTGTTATAGCTTTTTACACAGCTTATTCGATAAGCTGTGTAATCAAGCTTATTTTTCCTAGGTACCTTTTAGTTCAAGCTATTTTCTGTATTTTTTTTAGAATTTTTATAATTAGTTTAGTATTTTTAAACATTTATTTTTATTAAAAACTTTAAAAAATCATAAAAAATACAAAAATAATCAAAAAAATAATTTTCTTTTTTAAAAAATTTTCTTTTATCGTAAAGTTTCTAGGAAAATTAGTTTTGCTTTCGTAGGGTTAAAATTGCAAAATTTCAATTTTTAAAGAACGGGATTCATTCCCGTTCACGTTTTTTCGTGTTTTTTTAAGCTCATTTCAATTCCGTTTTTGTTCTAGTTTTCTTTAAACTTACTTTTTAGTCAATTAGAGTCTATTAAAATAGAAAAATTCATTTTAGGTTTAATTTTGGAAAATTTAGGTTTTTTTTAATTACTATTTAGGGTTCCCGTTTTGTGTTTTTAGTTAAAGTTTAATTTCCCGTTGTTTGTTTTCATGCTTAATTGTTATCATTTGCTTATTTTAATTGTTTTTAATTCATAGAAATAGATAATCAAATCAATCTTTGTTACCAATTCAAATCATTGTCCAAACAACAAACGTGGTCTCAATTTCATAAATCGTTGGGAATAACGACCCGGGAATCATACTTCCTGGTTAATATACATATTATATTATATATTTGTGAAGATTTTCCTTTCTACCTTTGTCCTCAAGGGTAGTTTTGTAATTTTTTATACTTATATTATATCTTATTATTACGTGTATAGATTTACTACAATCAATAGCCACAAACCTTTTTACCACTAGATCATCCTTGAGTGGTTTTAGTGACTTTTAGTTAGTTAGGCTTTAAACCTATGGCGTGTTTCTCTTTCAAATTCACTCCTTATGGGGCAATGACATTATTGCGGCAATGTCCCAACGGTATTAAACATATGTATATTACAAGTAGAGATGTGAATTACAGAAGTTGTATGTAGTTAAGTTGCAATTTACAATGCATGCAATGATGTAAAGTTGATAATGTGGGGGTAAAAAGAGAAGGATTTTTGTTGAGGTTACATGAGGTTGAGAATTCTTTTATTTTGATGTACATGGTCTAATTGGTATTTCGGTAATTATTTTTGGATATTTTGTGATCCCAAAATGTTCATCAACCGAGGCTTGGACTTGGTATCCTCTTATTCACTTTGAGACAACTTACCACTACGTCAAACATGTAACATTCCCCGTTCTTTTTCGGATTATAACCGGTCACACACAAATAATTCAACATTGAACGGGTTGCCAAGATTCGGAACGTGTTCATTATTTGCACCGAGGGGGCTTTTAGGGGTGCATGTGAACTACATGAATTGCTATTTTGTACTTTTGTAGTGCAAAATGTTGTCAAAAATTCTAACTTTTTAAATGATTCATGTCTAAAATATATGTGTTATAAATCATCTTTACATTTAATGAAATTAATCTGATGACTTTTGTCTTAGGTGCTGTTTGTTTATTAAGAGGCTCTGAATCTGAATCTGATTCGCACATCTGAATCTGAATATTCGGTAGAAAAGTCTGAATCTGATTCCCATCTTAATCTGAATAAGTGGTCGAGAAGTCTGAATCTGAATGAAATAAAACTGTTTGTTTTGGTAAAAATGTATAGATGTGTTAAACAATAGTTTTCACAATTTAAATATAAAATGATTGCATTCGCACAAAAAATAATTTTTATTAAATAAAAAACAAATTTTATAATATAATCAATTTAAAGTTAAAGTATTTAAAAAACATGCAATCTCATGTTTATTCGACAAAAATAAACATATTAGAGTTTAAATTGAACTTTTAAAACGATTAACTAAATGAGTCACGTTAGAATTAAGATGTATGAGTCCGAAACCGTGCCTTTTAATTTGAACAAAATATAAATTGACATATATCATCTTATACATTCTTTATATAACAAAACATATGCAATCATTCTATTTAATACTTTTAATACAAAAGATAAAAGTGAAATAAGAAAAAAAATCAAGAAATAAAATAAAAAAATAAAAGTAAAGTAGAAAATAAACAAAAAAGAAAAGAAAAAAAAGACATTAAGAGGTGTTAAGACACCCTCTTCACATCTAGTCCAGTAAGAGGTTTATGCCTCTTACTGCCTCTGAATGACATGAAAAAAACAAACAGTCTTAATGACCTAAATGTCTGACCGCGTCTGAATGAGTCAGATTAAGATGCTGTTAAGAGGTATTTCTGAAAAAACAAACACCACCTTAGTCCGCCACAGTATATAATGACCACTTCATAGTTTTGAACCTGATAAATAGCGGGTTGTTTGTATATGTTTGTAAAGTGTGTTGTTGTCTTGTTGATAGCTATAAAGTTAGTTTTTCACATCCAAAACATAACTTTTCATGAATCTTTCATGTTTGATAAGTCAGCCTACTATATGTATGTTACTTTCCGATTAGTAAATCTGTTTATCTAAAATACTACATGGAAACAGATTGATATACTGATCATTTCCTAGTTTTAACTATATTAGTATTCGGTATTCCCCAACTAGTAAAAGAGAATGTAAAAACTGAGGGATAAACTTGACAAAACTTTTGTATTGAGGTGTACGGCTAAAAGAAATGATGTACAAATCACCACTCTATATGATTTGCAATTTTGCTATGCGGTCCATTGGGACATGATAACCAGAGACGTAAAATACTTTCTTTAGTGGTCCCAAATTCAGTTGGTGTGTGATGACGTATAGTATGGACCGGCCCGGCCCATTCATACTATTATGGGCTTGGTAGTTAACGATGGGCCTTCGGCCCACACATCGTTGTCACGGCCACTTGGACCTACGGGTCGCGGCTGCCAGCACATGGTTCGTGGCCGCGGTATCTTCACGAGCTATTGTTAGAAAGGGATAACCTAATTAAATAAGAGATATACTCTACTTATTTAAATAGGTTAGGGTAATTTCGAATCCCCTATATATCGGACGTGTCTTGGGTCGAAAGATATGGAAACCCTAAGGGTTATTTAGCCTATAAAAGGAACGCAATTGTCATCAATACAGGTATCTTACGAAAATCCCTAATTACATTCGATTACTCCCCAAGGCTATATACTTACTCTCACGCCGGAGTCCAATCGTGAGATCCACTCCCATGATAAGGTTAACGATGTTTCATTCCTTGTGCAGGTTTCTTTAAAGTTCACTTGATACAAGAACAAGGTGCGACATACCCGAATAGTTGCCTACTCGGACTAAACAAGACCCGACCTAACTTCTGTATCAACAAGTTGACGCCATCCGTGGGACCCAACACTAGGAATTACTCTCAAAAAAATAAGCGCAATGGCTAACACAACCCCCATTGTGACCACTGTCAAGAAAGCTGCAACCAAAGAAAAGACGCCGAAGGAAGCGGATGCCGCACCCAGGGTTAACATCCTAGACTTCTGTGAGGAGCATTACGAGGATATCTTGCTGGTCATTATGGATAAGATTCGCCGTGACAAGTGAAAAGAAGTCCATACTAGGCTGGACTTTGAAGAAAGTTCCAAGAAAAGCCGAAGAATGAGAGAGGGCTTTCAAAACTCAAGTGCTGGGACCTTGCCCGCAAGGTACCGTAACCCGTCAGAAAGGCCCAAGATGTGGGATCGCTTGAGAAGCAACGATGGAAATGTGTTTGGCCGGCTAGGTCATAGAAGGCAGAGCGCATTCGAGCGACTTAGCGATACTTACTCGCCAAGCACAACTAAGTCCGGGCCGAACAGGGCAAACTCTAGGGATCATTCTCACAGTAGAGGTCGTCCTCACAGATGGTACTCTTCTCCTAGCAGAGATCGTCCTCGAAGCAGAGACCGCTCCCACGGCATCGAAGAATCATATGGTAATACCTGCTCCTCCTACAGGACAGGGGTCAGACATAGATATCACTCTCGTGATAGGGACCGCTCCCGTAGCATGAAAAAAGGGAGGGAAAGTGAATCCCCGTTATCTCTCGTGTCAGAGAGCGGCACCAGGGATGGAGGTGGATCCATGCACACATCGAATCCGTAATTTCAAAAGTTCGCGGAAAACACGAATGCCTAACAACGTGAAAACCTATGACGGAACAGGAGACCTAGAGGATCACGTAAAAATTTTCCAAGCCGCAGCACAGGTGGAATGTTGGGCAATGCCTACGTGGTGTCATATGTTCAATTCTACCCTAATAGGGACCGCGATAGTATGGTTCGATGAGCTCCCTCCTAAAAGCATAGACGGATACAAGGATCTCAAAGCGGCCTTCTTAGCATATTTTATGCAGCAAAAGAAGTACGTCAAAGATCCAGTAGAAATCCACAATATCAAGCAGAGGGATGGAGAGACCATCGAGGATTTCATGGAGCGATTCAAGGTTGAAACTAGACGCATAAAGGGGGCCCCTGAGTGCATGTGAATCTCCTGATTCATGCATGGGGTTAATAACCCTGAATTACAAAAGCGCCCTTAACGGAACTGTTCCAAGCCATGGAAGAAATGATGACAGCCACAACTGCCTTTATACGAGGAGAAACTGCCGCCGCTTCCAAAAAGAAAGGTCACACATCGTAGAAACCACAGGACCAGCCCAAGCGACATGTTTCAGAGCGGAAATCTGACTTCCGAGGTCAGTCAAGGGAAGGACGGGGGTCTAACATGTTTACCCCCTTACCGGAACACCCAAAGAAATCCTCGCGGCCGAATCGAGAAAGTTCAAACCCACCCTCCTACCCATGGAAACCCGGTCAGAGAAAGAGAAGCAGCAAACATGTTTTTGCGACTTCCACAATGATAAAGGACACAACACGGACGAATGTATACAGTTAAAAAAGCAAATCGAAGAGTTGGTGCGAGCAGGCAAGCTCTCGCATTTAATTAAAGAAATCAAGCAAGGTAGAGATCAACCGAAGGTTGGGAAGAAAGAAGCCCCGGCCAAAGACAAGTCCATGGAAATCTATATGGTACAACCGTGGCATAGAATGATAAGGCAAAAAGTGACACAAAGCTTTACCCGTGTCAGCGAAATTACGTTTCTACCACTGGCTACCAGTAGGGGGCAGAAGGTCCGCTTGTTATAGAAGCGAAATTTGGCGGGCACATGATCCACCGCATGTATGTAGATGGGGGTTCCTCAACGTAAGTACTCTACGAGCACTGCTTCAACCGGCTCAGGCCGGAAATCAATAGCCAAATGGTCCCGGCAACGACATCGTTAACCGGTTTTAGTGGAGAAACTATATGGCCACTGGGACAACTTAGGCTCTTGGTAACAATAGGAGATGCAGAACATTCTACAAAAGCATGGATGAATTTCATGATCGTGAGGTCACTATCACCGTACAATGGTATCATTGGAAGACCTGAAATAAGAGAAATCCAAGCAGTACCATCCACAACCCACGGAATGCTTAAGTTCCTGGTTGACGGAGGAATAGTCACTATTCGTAGCACTATCTTGATACCCACTGAGTGCGCCACTGTGACCACTTCGTCTAAGGAGATCCTCAAAGAGGCTGAAGTCCGTCATGAAAATTTCAAAGTAGCTTTACATCCGAATTTCTCGAATCAGGAAGTGGCAATCGGAGGGACGCTATCAGCGAAAGGACGAACGGAACTATGCACGCTCCTTAAGGAAAACTTGGATATATTCGCATGGCAGCCGTCCGACATGACGGGAGTATTGCGACCAGTAGCTGAACATCGGCTCAATATCCAGGAAGGATATTCGCCTGTCCGACAGAAGAAAGGGGCTAGGCCCCGGAACGTGCCAAAGCCACCCAAGCGGAGGTACAGAAACTAGTAGAGGCATGAATCATGAGAGAAGTTTATTATCAAGACTGGCTGTCTAATCCGGTCATGGTAAAGAAGCATGACGGTAGCTGGAGGATGTGCGTGGATTTTACGGATTTAAACAAGGCATGTCCGCAGGATTGCTACCCCCTTCCAGAAATTGACTGGAAAGTTAAATCTCTCTGTGGTTACCCCTTTAAGTGTTTCCTGGACGCTTACAAAGGCTATCACCAAATACATATGGCAGAATCGGATGAAGAGAAGACGGCTTTCCACACCAGCTATGGAGTATATTGCTATACCAAAATGCCCTTCGGCCTCAAGAACGCCGGCGCCACATACCAACGGCTGGTGGACAAAGCTTTTGACAACCAAGTTGGTCGGAATATAGAAGTGTACATCGATGACTTGGTTATTAAGAGTCACACAGAAACAGAGATGCTAAGGGATATGGATGAAACGTTCCGTACATTACAGAAAATCAATATGAAGCTCAATCCCAAAAAGTGTACGTTCGGGGCAGTGGAAGGAATGTTCTTGGGGTACATGATTAGCCCAAAAGGGATAAAACCGTGCCCAGACAAGACAGAAGCTGTGTTGCGACTCCCGTCCTCACGGACAATCAAAGAGGTCCAAAGTCTCAATGGGAAGTTGGCTAGTCTGAACAGATTCCTCTCTATGTCGGCGGAAAAGTCCTTGCCACTATTCAAAACTTTGAAGAAGTGTATAAAAAAGAGTGACTTCCATTGGACACCAGAAGCGGAACAAGCCTTTAAGCAACTGAAGCAACACTTGTCGGAGCTACCCATGCTGGTAGCACCCAAACTGAAGGAGGAACTGATTGTATACATGTCCGCCTCCCACGAAGCTATTAGTGCGGTCCTGATGACTGAAAGGGGCACGGTTCAGATGCCAGTCTATTTCGTAAGCCGCGCACTGCATGGCCCCGAACTAAACTATACCTCAATGGAAAAACTAGTCCTAGCACTGGTTTTCGTCGCCAAGAGGTTACGAAGATATTTCCAAGCGCACCATATCGCAGTTATCACTGACCAACCCATCAAACAAATAATATCACGTCCCGATGTAGCAGGGCGATTACAAAAATAGAGCATCATGCTGGTAGAACACAATATCACGTACCGGCCAAGGACATCTGTGAAAGGACAGATCCTAGCGGATTTCCTTGTAGAGAAGCCGGACGAAGCTCCGCCAGATACACTAGTGGTTGAAACTCCGCAAGAGCCGTGGACACTATTCACGGATAGATCATCATGTGTAGACGGATCAGGTGCTGGCTTAATTTTGACAAGCCCGGAGGGAACGGAGTTTACCTACGCGCTAAGGTTTCAGTTCACCGCTTCTAACAACGAGGCAGAGTATGAGGCATTAATAGCTGGCCTACGGATTGCAGCGCAAATGGGAGTGCGCAATGTGCACGTAAGTATAGACTCTAAGCTGGTGGCAAACCAAGTCCTAGGGACATACGTCGCCAAAGAAGAAAATATGATCAAATACCTTGAGAAGGCCAAAATCCTAGTTAGCGGCTTCGCTAACTTTTCTATAAGCCAAGTCCCAAGAAGTAAAAACAAGAAAGCGGATGCCTTGAGCAAGATTGTGTCAACCAGCTTTGAGCACTTATCAAAATAGGTCTTGGTCGAAGTACTTAAAGAAAAATCCATACAAAAGAGGGAAGTGGCGACAATAGTAGAGGAAGATGGACCAACATGGATGACACCGATAATGGAATATTTGAAAGATGGGACCCTTCCAGACGATAGAAAGGAGGCAAGTAAACTCCGTATTAAGGCTAGACAGTACGAATTATTGGAAGGGGTTCTTTACAAGCGGTCGTTTCTAAAGCCGTGGCTAAGGTGTGTCGGACCACTCCAAGCGGATTATGTGATCTGATAAATTCATGAGGGGTCATGCAGTATGCACGTAAGACCACGGTCTGTGGTGGCCAAAGCCATGCGATTGGGATATTACTGGCCAACCATGCATCGGGATGCACGGGATATGATACACAAATGTAAAGATTGTCAAATACATCGTCCCGTGCCAAGAAACCCCCAACAGTCGCTGACTCCGATCACGGCTCCATGGCTATTCTACAAGTGAGGAATTGACATATTTGGTCCCTTCCCGGAGGGACCAGGAAAGGTCAAGTTTTTTATAGTCGCTATGGACTATTTTACGAAGTGGATAGAGGCAAAAGTTGTGGTGACAATCAGCGGCAGTCAGGTAAAGAAGTTCGTGTGGGACAACATAGTGTGCCGCTTCGGCCTTCCGGGAGAGATAGTCTCAGACAACGGTAAACAGTTCAGCGACAACCCATTCAAGGATTGGTGTGAAAAGTTGAACATCACACAACGCTTTGCCTCAGTGAAACATCCGCAGTCTAATGGACTCGTGGAAAGAGAAAATAGGAGCTTGGGTGAAGGAATCAAGGCCCGCCTGGGCGAAGGAAACAAGAATTGGATAAAAGAACTTTCCCATGTCCTTTGGGCCTATCGTACGATGATTAAGTCAAGTCACGATGATACCCCTTTCTCCTTGACCTATGGAACAGAGGCCGTCATACATGCGAAAGTAGGAATGCCAACGTATCGCACCGCAGTAGTGGACGCTATGCATAATGATGAAGAGCTACAGCTGAATTTGGATTTACTGGAAGAAAGGCGTGAACGCGCAGCAATTCGTGAAGCCAAGGCCAAATTGAAAATGACAAAGTACTATAATGCTAGGGTCTGAGGTGTTACTTTTAGACCAGGAGACTTTGTTTATCGTAGTAATGATGCAAGTCATGTTGTGGATGGGGGGAAGCTTGGCCCAAAGTGGGAAGGACCTTATGAGGTCACGGAAGCACTCGAAGATGGAGCATACAGGCTAAGGTCTATGGACGGAACGGTCCTTCCACGGACGTGGAACATCGCCAATCTCAAGAAATGTTATCTCTGAGCAACAGCGTGGATGAGTTTGCGTTATGATTAGGGCTCCTAATAAAGTAATACATGTATTTTTATTCCACTCTTTGTTTTTAAGTTATGAATAAAACTCCGCGGGGTCTAGCTAACCCTGCGACTTCTTTATATGAAAATTTTTCTAAGTAAATCTTTCTTTTCTTTAGTATAATTTACTTGTTATTCCATAAGTGCATATACAATATGGTGTATATCTTTGGATATCTACATGTTAAGCACCCTAATAATTGCTTGTCGTGTAAGAGAGTTGCAACCCAACGATCATGGATTCTGTATCCTTGCTTGTTGTGTACTTAAGACGTTAGCTACATAGGCAAAGACTCCCACAGAGCATATAAGTCACTACACGTGCAACACAATATACATTACTAATAAAACAGGGAACTAATGTACAATATGGTTACCCACGGACATCCGTGGGTACATTACATCAAAATAGTGTCTAAGTGCAACAGGCTGCACTATTTCCATTCTAAATTATAAAAAGGTGGCAAAGAGATGGATCGTTGTAGTCTTGGATGTGGTTCATCTTCCTCGTCAGCTACCTCAGTCTGTGTGGCAGCATCCGCCAACAGAATCGCCAGCCCCTGAGGAGCGATAGTAGGCACAGATACGGTGATGCCGTCGGATCTGGCGTGATAAGCGGAACCAATCCCATAGGTGCGACAAACCACCCTGCACTTCTTCTTTTTTTAGCCCGGCTTATGTTAGCCGCAATGGCATCTTCTAACAACATCTCTTCTTTGAATGCCCAAGGATCTCTAGGGTCGCGTACCTCGGGGTATACGAGGATCTTTAGTTAGGAGGAGCTAGGGCGAAGGTCACAAATCCACTAGGGGGCATCTTCTCTGGAATCACTCTCTAAGTATAAAGATGCCATGATTAACTCCATATGGGCATCCTTCAATCCCTCCAGCTGATCCACCAACGGGTACTTCAAATCCTTCAGGTCTTGGAGGGCCTTGACATACTTGCTATCGGCCTCAGGGTCATATGCTTCAACAACCGCTAATCTTGGTCGGCCTTCCCATGATCTATACCGTGTTTCAGACCTTCACTTATACCTTTAACAAGTCCCGGGGACACAACATCAGCAAATGCCTGCCTTAGCTCTGGGGACTCGGAACACTTCATAACGGCCAGGCGCAGGCCGTGCCCAATGACCCAGCGATGACCCGCGATCACTGTCAACTTGTGCGGATATAACTCCTCGTCAAAATCCACACTTAATTTATCCAGACTTGCATCCATCTCCGCACGACGCTGTTCAACCTTGTCATCTTTATATTTTTTGAATTCTTCAAAGGCGGCTTTTATTTCTTTCCTCGCCCGTGACTTGTGCTTGAAAGTTAGATACCTGCTAGGACAACTGATTGTTGCTAACTTAGAGGTCCGAGAACTAGACGCGGAGGCTTTCTAATTCCTTAGTTAGTTTCGTATTCTTAGCCTCTGTGGCTTTCTTCATGTCTACATCGGCCTTAAGCAGGGCCTCTAAGCTCTTTGTCTGATTATGAAGGTCGTGCACTTCCGCTTCCACAGCCCTGATGGATTTAATTTCTTGATCTATCTTTTTTATCTCTTCCTCCCTCGCTTAGATCCTCTGATCCTGTCTGGCTATCTTGGTTGTGGCTGTTAGATATTAGAAAAAGACTCGGTCACCCCGTGTATTTTACTGTTCAATATAGCTCGTAGTTTAATAGGTAAACGTATGACTTTTGGTATTGAACCGGGTACTAATACCCGGTGTATTGTAAGAACTATAAATACCTCTTCCAACTTTGGAAGAGGTAAGCTTTTATTCATTTTTACACACACTCTTTAGTGTGTATTATTTTCTCTCTCAACTATTCTCTCTCTCTAAAACAACTCACCTCCTTTCTCTTTTCTAGATCAAATTCGTGTATGATATATATATGTTATGAAGTGATTACGGGATCCTACAATTGGCATCAGAGCAAAGGGTGGATTCGTGTCTGATTTATGTGGTTAAATAAGCTCAAATTCGTGGTCCATTTTGAAGAAAAAAAGCCCACGGCTAACTTTTGATTTTGGCTTATTTGTTGGTTAATCTTACTCTCTACTTGTTCTACACATCAAAAGGTTAGATTGTTATAAATTTCGTGTGTAATACAAGCTTAAAGTTTTTAAAGCTTAGTGTTCTTCGTGGAGGGTTGCTCAATATTGGACGATTTACAAGGTAATACGAGTTAAGGTGTGCTTAAACTTGATGTACTCACAAAGTATTACATGTTTCTAACTCAATTCGTGGCTAGAAAGTTCATTGGGTGAATATTTGCAAAATTCGTCCCTTGCATTCTTCGTGGCGGTTTGACAGAACGAGGGACAAGATCCACGATTTAAGGAAATAGTCAACGGCGGTTTGTTGACCAAAACAGCGAGTTGCTAAAAACGGCGAGTTGCTAAAAACGGCGAGTTGCTAAAAACGGCGAGTTGCTAAAAACGGCGAGTTGCTAACGGCGAGTTGGGCGAGGTATGCTAAACCGAGTTGCAAAACGCGAGTTATCAACAGCGAGTACTAATTGGCAGCGTTTCCTAAGAATTTTTTTGTGTGAAGAAAATGGTTATCATAAAACATTCCATAACTTTTGCTCCGTAAGTCCGTTTCAGCCCGAGACCTCTCAAATCGAAGAGAAAACGAGACGATCACGTTAACCACCCTTAATTGGTTACGGATTTTCAAAGCCCAAAACACTCGTTACTAGATTTTTTTTGAACAGTTTTCAGTTGTTTGGAATTTTGTGTTTGACGCTGTTTTTTGTTCTAGCAGCTCATGGCCCATCTGTATTTTTTGGCCCGTTTCAGTTTGGTGAGCCTATTTAAACAAACAACTTTAACCCTAGCCAGAAAATTATCTGTTTTTAGACAATTAAATCATTGGCCGCTGATTCCGAATCAAATCATTCACGGTTTTCTATTGATTTTGTAAAATCCCGTTAATCTTTTATCGGTTTTAATCATAGACTTGTAAAATCCCGTGAACGTTAATTGCATTTAAAACCACAACATCAATCACATTATCTACTTAAGATCCTTAATTTTATTTCACACATCGAATTTCAATGGAATCTTCTAATTCTAATTCAAAAGAGAGAGAGCTTCAACTGACGCAACGGCTCGCAAAACAAAGGCACTCCAACTGCATGACATGGGTTGAACAACTCGAGACACATCTTTATGATCTCTATCTCCTTAATTCGCCTTATGCTGTTGACGCATTTAAACCAGCATTTCGCTCATTCTTTGGTGAAGAGCATCAGACTTTCAAATTGAAGATGTTTCATAATCTGGATCAGTTAAGGCTACAACTTGAAAGAGAGAATCTTCATGGGGTTAATGCAAAGACTTGTCTTCAAGCACTCAGAACACAGTTCAAGGAATTTCTTGCCTCAAAAGGGGTAAATGCAACGGATCTTCTGAATCAAGGTTGGCAACAAGACTTCGAATACTTCACGCGCTGTGAACCTAGTGCGTACAGACGTGAGTTACTCGAGAACCTGGATACACTTGAAGCGGTCATTCATAGAGTTGTAAATACATATGGTGTATTACGCATGAAAGAAAATGAACTAAATGCACTAAAGGAGAATGGAAGTCAGTTGCATGATGAAATACTTCATGAGCATCAAATTAAGTCAAGTGTCAAGATGCAGTCTCAAGATATTCAGATCAATCCAGTTCAAGCAATGGATGACAGCTTGATTGTATCAAAAGGCAGTTTGATATCAGAGATTGAAACTCAGATGCAAAGGCAAGAGGAATAAGACCGATATGCGTGAAGCGTTATAGAAATCAGATGCAAGGGGGGGGGGGGGGACAAGAAGGAAAAGATCGATCTGCGAAGCTGTGATGCTGGGTTGGTTGTCACAGAAAGCAGTGGGACAAAGCC
This sequence comes from Tanacetum coccineum, assembly GCA_026074375.1. Classification (NCBI taxonomy): domain Eukaryota; kingdom Viridiplantae; phylum Streptophyta; class Magnoliopsida; order Asterales; family Asteraceae; genus Tanacetum; species Tanacetum coccineum. The sequence continues at coordinate 9,972 of BQNB010044690.1, read as the reverse complement.
CGACAAGCAGGATACAATAAAGAATTCAGGGGAATTCTACACACAAGCTGTGGATGCCGATATCAGACCAGTAAAATGTCGAAGAGCCATTTGCTGAGGTACAATTGACTGCTCTACATAATATCATTACAAATGAACAACAGCATACTGAGCCCAATCTGAACCCAATTATGACACACATCTGTTGGAAACTATTGATAGCAATACCACTCCTACTTCAACAAATATGTGTCATAGGGGAGGAGAGATTGACCAGGATGCTTTGCTTAATGCTGAGCTTCTCAAAACGAAAGATATGGTTTGTATGGAAGTTTACAATGAACTTTCAAAACGATTTTTACAACTTGAAAAACATTGTATTTCACTTGAAATTTCAATACAACAAAAGGAAGAAAGTTTTCATAGTAACAAACCATGTAAGAATAAGGAATATCCTGAATTTCGTGAATTTTTTGTGATAAATGATTTGAAAGCTCAGCTACAGGCCAGAACCACACTAATTTGCAACTTGAAGAAACAAATTAAAAGTGTGAAGGAAACAAGTAATGAAGCCAAAGTTAAAAATGATATCGATGTGATTGAAACGATTAACATCGAATTAGAACACAGTGTGGCTAAATTACTTGCAGCAAATGAGCAACTACATAAAGAAAATGAGCATTTGAAACAGACTTACAAAGAACTTTTTGATTCAATTAAAAAGACGAAAGTTCAGAATAAAGACAACAGTGAATCTTTAATTTCTCAAATTAATCAAAAGTTTGTCGAAAATGCTGATTTAAAAGCTCAGCTTCAGGAAAAGGTTTTTGCAAATGCGGCATTAAAAAATGAACTTAGAAAGATAAAAGGAAATAGCGTGGATACTAAGTTTGCCAAAGCATCAATCTTGGGGAAACCGCCTTTACAACCATCTAGAAACCATTTAGTTGTTAGACAACCGAATGCGTTTACGTCTGAACGACCTAGAATTTCAAGACCACGGTTTGCCTCCCAAGTTGATGAGAAAAATGATTTGTCAAAAACAGTCACTCCTCATTATTTGCCTAAAGTTAGAGAATCTGTTGCTGCAAAACCTCATCAGGTGAATGCACCTAACTACTCTAGGAATAGTCATAAAGAATCGTATGGTTTTAATGATATGGTTCATGCGTCCTTTCTAGAGGATGCTAGGAAAATGACACAAGACAAAACCAGGATTCCTAATCATAGGGATATGGCCTCTACTAGAGCACACTGCACTCCTAATGCTTGTACACCAAAACCTAGAAACATATATAGGAGTTCTCCTGTATCTAAGTGTAGTGGTGGAATGTCAAATGGTGAGCCTCTAGTAGATCACTCTAGGAATTCTAGTTTCTTCTTGGACTCCAAACAATTTGTTTGTTCGATTTGTCATAAATATATCTTTAATACAAATCATGATGATTGTATAACAAAGATCCTGAATAAGGTGAATTCTCGTGCTAAAGTTCAGTCCCCCAAGATCAGAAACAACAATCCCGTTGAACCAAAGAACCACACTCATAAACCTGGTAGGCAGAATGGTATAGGACAAAGGTTTTCTCTCAATAAGTCTTCCGCTGTGCATGAGAAACCACACACTCCTAGATCTTGTCTTAGGTGGAAACCAACGGGTAGAATTTTCAAGACTGTTAGTCTTAGGTGGATACCTACTGGAAAGATGTTCACCGATAGCACAACCAAAGTTGACAGTGAACCTCCAAATGGTTCAAATGATGATATCACTAACCCATATGAATGCAATCAAACTCTTTATTTTAGTGCAGGTACTTCTAACTCAAGTGCAGGTACATCTGTCAATCCTTTAAAGGAAAGACTCAGAGTTTGGTTACCAAAAAGACTGATATCTCATACGTCAGGAGTTCAAGGAATTCAAATCTGATGAACATGCTTCAAAAGATGTTTGGACAAAACAGTTTAGGCCTCGTTCTTCATCTTGATGACGCTTGATCACAACAGTTCAAGCCTCAATCCTCATTGTCTCATATGCAATCAGAAGGTTGCGTGTTCGTTTCACGTCAGGTTTACCAATTGTAGGTTCCCGAATGCACACAAACATGTATAGATCTAAAGAGATCTAGAGAAAGAAAGTTAGAGAGAGAGAATAGTTGAGAGAGAAAATAATACACACTAAAGAGTGTGTGTAAAATGAGTAAATTGCTTACCTCTTCCAAAGTTGGAAGAGGTATTTATAGTTCTTACAATACACCGGGTATTAGTACCCGGTTTAATACCGAAAGTCATACGTTTACCTATTAAACTACGAGCTATATTGAACAGTAAAATACACGGGGTGACCGAGTCTTTTTCTAATATCTAACAATCTCCCCCTAAGGGAGGTCACCCCTGAAAATACTAAACTTACGCTCTTCAATCTTCAGATTGATCTTATGTATAGCTCATAAACGTTTGATTTCATTGATTTGTATCTTGTGAATCTGAAGTAGTGAACTTTAGACTTTTAGGCTTTAGTTTGACTGTATATGACTTTGACTTCTTAAAGATCATCATCCAAATCAAAAACTCTATTCATCATCATGTGATCTTTTACCATCTTATGAACTTGGGTCATTTCGAATGAGATATGCTTCACAATTTCTTGATCTTGAAAGCTTGAATATTCAAAGTTTGCGGAAGCTTTTAATATGATAACTGAGCTTTCCAATGATATCTTCGAATGAGTCGTTTGAGAATGAAGCACAGCGGCTTATGAACTTAATATTGATACACGGTATCTCCATCCTCCCATCTTTAAATGTATCCTGTAATAAAACAGTTAGCAATAAAGAGAAAATTGGTTTGTAAAAACAAGCGATGGCGAAACTTGCAAAAGAGTTTTTTCACACATCGAAAGTTGTTATTTTGTTTCATAAAGTCCAATAACCGTCAACGTATACTGGAAACAAGTTTGATTCATGTTGAACGCACAGTTGGTTGTTTTCCACTTTTTCACAAGTTTGATCCATTAAGGATCTCACAAATTCACCTACCATGAGCTTGTTTGAAGTTGCTCAAGCAGGATTTCCATCTTTACTGTGGATACTTACGTATCACTCGGATGTTTCTGGCAAAATCACATAAGCTATAATGCGTAGGACTCTTATGATAAAAAACTTGTAATCACAGTGTGTGAATAACATTAAATTGGAAATGTCCTAATAGATTAATTGATGAATCTCCTTTGCTCTAGACTCAAAAGTGCGTTTTGATTATAGTGATCGAAGGCTGGAGCTGACTGCCACCTTTTCAATACCGACTTACTCGGAGTGAGTGAGTCATAGATTACATGTTATCTCCGTAAAATAAACATAAATCTTTTGAGAGATTTCTAATTGGCTTGGGAGGGTGTTGCATCATGCATCACTGGGATCCATGATGTCACTTTCAATGTCAGCAATCATTTTAGGTGATATGTTGACAGCATATGTAATTGACCCGGTTTTCTGCACTAAGTGTATGGAGGGCTTCTTCTTTACACCCTATCCGTACAATTCTTTTTTCATTCTTCAACCCCTTTTATGCTTACCGAGATTTCAATGACTAGAACCTTGTTGGGATTTAATCAAGTACTAGCACCATCTTACCAGTCGGCACTATTCCCTTTGTCCTCGTATTTACTGCTTTTATCATACCTACGAGCTTCTACACTAACTAGGTTGAGTAGTCCCCTTGGGTAAACCCACGATTCTGGCAGATCATGGGAACGAGTACCTAACCTTACCATCCTATAATCTTCGATAACAGTAAATACATAGTCAGTCTTTTGTACAGAACACCTTGCATAAAAATCACTGTTGAAAAACTCAATCAGGTAACTTGTGATATAACTATCAAGTGTTTTAGGTACACGTAGATTTGTGCCTTTTAGAAACGCTAGAGTCCCCCTCAACATGTGCAACGTATTCGAACGTTTCAGCACATTTTGTGGAGAAACACTTTAGTATATAATCACATTCATATTTTAATCACGTTTCTCCCCTTATCAAAAATTTCAAATCATTTGACATTTTGGATATCAATTGATTTAAATATGTTATAAAAAATTAGGAGAAAAGTGTGCCAATTATTCACAAGCCTTGTTTGGAACAGATTAATGCTCCCCCTTAATCGTTGAGGGAAATATAAGATAGAGCTGAGTACTGTAATTTGAAAGATTTTGAATTTTCTAAGAAATTCTTGAAAATTTGTACTCAATCACTATTTATATTAGCCTATAATTAAGTCTACACTACACATTTATATATTCACAAGATTATGTATGAGACAGGACCTGAAAATGTTCAAACCGAAAATGACATAGTCATTTTGTCCATGTAAGCAGTCTGTGGTCCGTCTCGATACTCTCCTTTTGGAAGTTGTCTTAGCTTCCCCTTGAATCAGCAATCCTTTCTTGAGTAGGTTCATTGCCTTCTTGCAATTTGCATTAAGAATACTTGAAGTCTGACGCCCAAATCGATGAAGTACACAATTAATTTGAAACCGTAACACCAAAGTCAATTAAGTCCCGGATGTCTAATTTCTCTTAACATGATAGTGATGATATGAATTGAAACACCAAAGACAACTAAGTCCCGGATATCTCAATTATTCCCTCTCAGTAGACGAACTGATAACACCTAAGACAACTAAGTCCCAAATGTACACTTTTCTTTCTATCGGATACTGACTAACTAGAGGAATTATCATACTTATCATACCAATATGTCCCTCTTTGATCAAATATTTCTACTCCTTTAAAAACACGCTTGGTGATTGACTGTTAAAGGAAGCATTAATTGAATCAGTAACCAATCTTCTCCTCACGCTCTCATCAATCTTCTGACAACCCATTTCCTGGTATTCAACTGATGCATACCATAATGACAAGATTCTCCTCCTATGTGGTTGGAATAACGCAGCCGGAAAGTAACACGAGAAAACACTGATTTTCCTCTGCGGATAAGACATTTGTCTTTCCCGGAAATTCCCTACATTATAATAAGGCAAATGGATTCGATCACGTTATTTGTTTTGTAATCCTTTCAGTGTATTTACTCCTTCCCCTTGATGTTTTCGATACCTCAGAATCAGAAAAAAAATCTATATGCAACACATGCATGAGATCGTGTTCGCAAATTAATTAAACTTAAATCTTACTCGTGAGAATCATTCAAGCTTTTTAAACTACAAAAAAGAAAGAAATTTCCAAGAATTTCCAAACATTCCTAAGTCTTTTTACAAACTATGACGCGTTGGCAATATTAGTCGTATGTGGTTTAAAGCCTGAATTCACTAGTCTTCAATTGCAAATAAGTCCCTAAAGTTTGAAGCAAATGACATCTAAGGCACATGTAGTTGATATGAATTAACTCCCTTTTAAATTGTTATTTGTCATTATCAAAAACTTCAACTGTTTAATCCTTGACTTATTTTGAAAGACTGTTTAAAAGATTATTTGACACTTTCTCCCCCTCAAATAATGACCCGTTTTCTATTTAAAGAGATGTAGTCATTGTTTGAGAGGTCGAATTATCTTTGAAAATCTTTTCGTGATTACTGAAAATATTTATTCATTGTGAAGACATCTTTTTCCCAATTGAAATAAGATTTCTCTTAGTTTGACAAATAAATGCACTGAAACGTACACTTAATCTTATGATGCATGGATATGAAATAATCCATGCCCGGGAAAAATTAATTACCCGTTGTCAGGAACAGCTGTCTTTTTGACGACATGCGTTCCTCAGATTGAAAAGCGGGTTGCAGTCAGAAATAACTGCAAGCCATTACCATGAGCTCAAAACTTTGAATGTTTTGTTAGAGTAGCTCAATACCGAAAAGACTTCTCTTTTCGTTACTAAGGAAAAATGCACTAAGACGTGTATTTTCTTTTAGGATGAGGCTCGGGTTATGCACAGAAATGTACATAAGCCATTTTTTTAATTATTTTTTTATTTACTTATTTATTTATATTTACAAGATGATGTTTGATGATAATATCAAGCAGTTATGTTTGTCAGAACCTCCAGTTCTGCTAGAGTCAAACATCTCATACCAATCCTTCTGACAGTTCAATGAACCAAGACCCACTCTAGAACCTTCAATTTAGGCCGGCCAACCAGTTGGGACATCATAGGTTCTTGTCTTGATCATTTTTGTCCAAACGGTTTACTTTCGAACCTTTGCGTGAAGTAAAAAAACGTACTCTAAATGTTTTTCGTGTGTGCCCCCAATAGGCTCACACACTTCTAGTCGTGTATTGCTATCCAACTACCATATAATCCAACAGCTCCCACTTGGGAGTTGGAGTAGCAGATAGCTCATACACTAACGATGGAAACGTCTAGCAACACTCATATTCGTTTTAAAACTAGAAGTGTCTGAGCCTAACTCATTCCATATAGTTTAACTATTTAGATTCTCGTTATAGAATTCAATACAGACATACCAAATGTAATCAAGAATCATCTTGCATTACCCTTTGGGTTCGGCCAAACAATTATCTGATTAATTCTGGAGAGGCGCCAAGGTATTATTCTGCACATATCAAGTGGAGGAACAAATTCTTTGTTGAATACAAGTGTTGTGAATGCTGCTTCACATCACTTCCAATAATAGTCTTTATAACTACC
>BQNB010044689.1:0-41729 GCA_026074375.1 Tanacetum coccineum | reverse complement strand
GGCAGTTTTTGTCTGTTTTTGGTCATTTAAGCTCGTTTTTGGAGGTAAAAGATATGTGTAATTAAGCACTTATCAGGTATCTAAAAGATTCTGATTCTCAACACGAATATCACCATATGCATAAGTTTTCTCAGAGACATGAGTAATTAACTCATCCATTTCCTTTTAAGTTTGAGACCGTGTCTTTTTGATTGAATAGAAAAGCTTTTTATATTCCATTTTGGCATTATCTCGTTCTTTTATCAAAGATTGTACTTTAAAATCCAAAGACACGTTCTCATCCTCAAGTTTCTGTATTCTAGAAATCCAAGAGAAATCAAGAGGTTTTAAGTTTTTATTCTTCGAAGAATCCCATTTATTTTTTTCTTTTTCATGTTGGAATTTTAACTCAAAATCAATACTTTTTTTCACATCTTTGAACATCTTTCTCAAGAATTTTTATTCTTGCTTTCAAACCCTCTTGAATCTCTAAAGATTTCTGTTTGACTTGTTCAAGTTCATCATTTGTAGCATTCATTCCCTCAACAACTTCTTCTTGAACATAAGCTCGTCTATTATTTCTTCCAACATTACCAGAATTTCTGCTTTGAATATTCACCATGTCACCTTGAACGATTGCTTGATTTCTGGAATTAGACGAAGCACGAAGACGATTGTTTATTGGATTAAATAAATTTTGAGTAATGGCTTTGGCAAGTAACAACATAGCAGATGCTAGGGGATCTTCAGAATGGTTATGAACATCATCCTGCTCATACTCTTCATCATAATCAACTACAGATGATGGATGTGTCACATAATAAGAAGAGGTGTTTCTAGAAGATGAACCCGTGTATGCTACTAGTGCCAAAGGATCATGAGACTTTTTTAACTTCTTTGCCTTTGAAGCATTAACCAATTTCTCAAATTGCGAAAGATAATAAAAAAGATCATCGAACGAATCAACTGTCAATTTCTTAGCCAAACGAACTTGAGTCACATATTTCAACCATTCCGGTTGCAAACTATTCAGAAACTTTGTGTTAACTGAAACAGTTGGAAACTTCATGTTGTTTCGTTCCAAATCATTCATTAACTGAGCAAAACGATTGTAGACTGAAACTAGTGACTCTCCTGGTTCAGCAACAAATTGATCAAATTCATTTGTAAACCGTGTTTCTCTGTCAACTTGGTTTTGTATAGTTCCCCTCATCAAACGTTCAACACGAGCCCACATTTCCTTGGCCGTCTTACAAGAATCCACAGAATTGTAAATCTCATTAGGAATAGAAAGAAGAATCATATTCATGAGTTCCATTTCCACATCATAGTACAATAAGTCATCTCCTTGAAGATCCTCGACATCTTGCAACCTTGGTATTGTTGAACTTGTAGGTGTGATGTTCCTAAACACATAAGGGCCATCTTCTAGTGCTTTGAGAAGCCACTTCCGGTTTTCCCTCTTACGATTAAGAAATCGTTTGAATCTACTCGCCCAAGGTATGTAACTACCCCTTTCAAGCATGGGTGGCCTAGTCTCAGAACCGGCATCAGCAAGGGATTGTTGGTATGTTTTGGATGTCGACATGTCTTAAGATTCAAAGATTGGATCTTTTTAGACGAATATGAGTGAGATTTGTGAGAAAATATCCAAACTCGGTAACAGTAGTCAAATTCGGTAACACTGTTCACGGACAACAAGTAATCTGAAAACGAATACCCTTCTCGAACAGTACACTATCAAACTCGGAAATCTTCAAATAATAAACTCGGTAAACTGCAAACTACTCAAATTCGGTAACACTATTCACTATAAACTCGGTAAGCCTAAATTGTTAAAATCCAACAGTTATGAATTATTAATAACCACAAATTCGATGAAACCGAATTTTATGATGACTAGATAATCCAAGTGTTCTAAAAACTCAAATTCGATGAAACCGAATTTGATTGCCGAGTTTAGTAAATCTTGAAAAACCGATATTTAACACTTCAAAACACGATAAAACCGTGAAATGAAAGTGTAAAATGACTTGTAAAGCTTATTACCGAGTTTATACTTAGTAAAATTCCCTATATCACAAATTCGATGGAACCGAATTTGTGAACTTAACAAACTCGATAAAACCGAGTTTAATACCGAATTCCTAATAAACGATTTTTGATAGAACCAAAAGATCGAATATATCTATTACACTGATATTTCGTACTGAAATTGCTAAATTTACAAGAAAAAGTCTTCCGAAACTCAAAACCACTCTACCGAGAATGCAAAGCTTCAACCGAAAATCAAAACTACACTTCCGAGAATGAAATGAACACTTCCGAGAACACAATAACGTCCAAAAACTCGAAATCACAGCCAAAATCAATCTCGAAACCTCAATAGCACTAACCGAATTCGAAAACCATCACTTGTTGATTCTCGGTCAAACAAAATCACACACAAATCAAGCACTCAACTTCTCTATTGGCGATTGATACCACTTGATAGGTCATATGAATCTTGAATCAATCATATCAACATGTAAGATTAGAGAGAATGAGGGCAAGTAAAGGGAAAATTCAAATGTTATTATGGAGGGAAAATGAGAGTTAATTACAAGAGCATCACCCTCTAATGAAGATTAGAGGGCTATTTATAGGCAATGGGAGGGAGGCTTCCCTTCCTTATTTTCCTAACTTGTCAATACTAGTCCCTAGACTTTGGTTATTATGCTATTTCTTACTTAAAGCATAATAAACCTTATTACAAGCTATATTAAACTAAACAAAATAAAGTCTAATAACAAAATATAATAAAACCACATAATCGACACTTTTCATAAACCTAACACTGTCACACCCCGACATTGGCGAAAACTTGGGAATGCAACATAATGATCAATCATAACATAAGGTACAAAAATAAAGAAAAACTACATTGCATAAACTCCAAGTGCTATGAAGACCATCAACCTTGAACAAACTCAAGTGATGTCCTAAATCGCAAGTAAAATCCAAACTTAATCCAAAATCTCAAAATACTAAAATCAAACAACAAGCAAGCAAGACTTCAAATGAAATTTCACACGGGATACTTCTAAGTCTGCTATTAATCACCAAACTATTCCTCTTTCACTTCACTTGAAAATGATACTCGAAAACGTCAACAATAATATTGGTAAGCTCGTAGGTTTGACCTTAAACCCAAAAGTTGTGCCAATATTTCAACAGTGAACAATAGTGCTATATGACAATGAATATATGCTAACAATCCAAGACATAGCATCCCCGCTAGTCATATCTCAGCATCCAATAATAAACCCGGAGTCGCAACTCCCAAATCACTAACGCACCTAAAGGGCCTACCAGTTGGAGCACTATATTAGGGCGTACCACATAGAACCTTGCATGCCAAACACAGTACATGCAAGTACCACACAGAACCTTGTATGCCAAACACAGTACATACAAGTACCACATAGAACCTTGCCATGCCAAACACAGTACATGCAAGTAAATCAACACATAATATTCACATAACAGTCATAAGCACATATCTTGTCCCAAAATAAAACCACATTTCGCACAGATCAATTCAAAACATTTCAAAACACATTTGAGTATCATTTTCCCATAACGGAAAAACAGTAAAAAGTAGGGCTACGAGAACTCACCTTAAGCAAGCCTTTAGCAACCAACTTTAAAGAATACAAGTAATCTTTGATATGAGATAAGAAGGAACTTAGTGAGAGAGAGTAGAAGGAAGGATGTATTCTAGAGAAAGAAAGTAAGAAACATATAATTCATAAGTGAAATGAGAATACAAAACCAACTAACCAACACCCTCTCCAAAGCATAGAGATGGTATTTATACTTACAAACATAACCGGCCATGGGCCTTAATAGGCTTTCTATAGGCCTTTGGGCCATATTAGCTTAATTAACTTAACTACGGGCTTTGACTATTCTACATTGGAAGTGACCGATACTTTTCTTGTTTCTAACAATCTCCCCCTAAGGGAGGTCACTCTAATTTACATAACTTTAAACCTAGCATACTATGCTTCATCTTTAGTCTTCAGCTCGTAAACTTCATTTCTTAATTTACTCTTGTGAATATGTTGTAGTGATTAGTGACTTTGGGATTAAGCTTGTTCCTTTATCTTTAACTTGTATGTGAGAATGTGATCTTAAGCATCTTGAGATCATCAACCAAGCATAATCTTTTCGCCATCTTAATGAATTTTGCCATCTTGTGAAACTTGTGACTTTGGACCGACATGCTCATACCTTTCTTGATTTGTTGACTTGAAAAGCTTTAATGTTGCATCTTTCTTGAAATTCTTTAACTTTAACACTTCGTCACTTCGAGAAAGACATTCGGTATCAAAGTGACGGAAACTTCTTCGAAATTCTTTGACTTTAATACTTTGTCGCTTCAAGAAATACGTACGGTATCAGAGTAGCGGAAGTCTTGAAACATGTACTTGAGCTTTCATGATGTCTTTATGTTTGTCGGTCTGGTGTGAACATGTGGCTATGAATCTTGTAAGTCAGCGGAAAACAGGGACCTTCACCACCATCTTTAAGTTTCCTGCAATAAAACAGTTAGCAATAAAGCGGGGGAGGCGAATATGGCTTTGTCATTCGCCCGTGTCACGGGAATATATTTGATTTATTCCACCTATTATACAACGTAACTTGCATAACCTAAGTAAACGAGCTCACGCAACCTACCTATGCCAATTTCATCAACGTTTATAGCTAGTAAACGTTATAATATGTCAAGCAATATGTTTTAAACTCTATTTTATCATACGTTATCTATTTAACGTACTTTTCAAAACGTTATTACAAAACGGATTTCAAACGTTAACGTTTATATCAACACCCTAATTATATGAAATGTTTACATATAAAGTGAATGTTCAAGCTTGTAAGGCATGTGTACAAGTGTACAATGCATAACTTTTGAATATTAATTCCTTCCAAAACCAATGTATCAACTCCCTAAAAGCTCAAAGTACAAGTTTAAACAGCATAGAAAACAAACTAGGGAGTCATTTTACCCTCCATAAACAGGTTTATTTCTTACCACCACTTTAACACAAGTTACAACACTTAAAGCACAACTTCTAAACCAAGAAACTAAACCCTAAACAAAACCCTAATTCTAACCTAAACCTAGACGAAAACCCTAAACACCTAAAACTAGTTCTAACCTAAAAATCAAGCACCTCAAGCACCTCAAGCACCTTAAGAACCTCAAGCACCTCAAGCACCTCCTTGCACCCTAGCTATTACTTGGTCACTAATCTACAACACCTTGGCCACCACTCCAAGTAAACTTGGGCAATACTCTTTTCTTTACCCTATATATACATACACGCAATACATACAACACTTTCAAATTCACCATCCAAAACTTCAGTACTACCTAAAATCATATTCTAGCCATGCCAAAGGAAAGAGAAGAAAAAGTTTAAGCTAAGTAGAAGCAAGATTAAAGAAGAAATAGGGAAGTCCTTTGATTCATAACTTAAAGTGTTCGACCCATTTCATCAATTTTGACCCATTCAAGCTTTTGTAAGTCTTCACCTTGTTCGATAGAAATCTTTGTAACTGTATTAGATTATACATCACTACCAATACATCCTTATAGATCTCATGAAATCAACCTAAACCCTAACAGCTTACTCCTTTGGGTTTTCCTAAACAGAAATCACTCTAAAAACCCTAAAAAGCTCTTAATAATAAAGCTATTCAATAAGCTTATAAGCCAAAGCTTTATAATAAGCTATTTCAATAAGCTCATTTATCATTTCTTTAAGCTTGAAAACTAATCTTAAAGCCTTAAACCCATCGGGTTAATCATTTTATAACAAACAAACCCATTTTGGATTTTTAAGCTCACAAGCTCTTTTCATAAGCTATAAGCTCATAAAAGTTACTTATTTTAGCTTAAAGGTAATACGCTTATTTAGCTTATAGTAATACTACACTATAACAGCAAAATTTGATTTCTAAAATCAAAAAACTATATTCTATGGTTTTTTTGGACTAAATTCGCAAATGGTTTCATGGGCAAAGGGGTAAATAGTTGTAAAAATTCTTTAAACATATAACTAGAGGGGGCTGAAAAATTAATTAACCTAAATGTCTAAACTTCATGGGTTGATTTTCATACGTTGAAAAGTTATAGTTTAAGATATTAAAAATATAATTAAACGTGGTTATTTATATATATATATATATATGTTAGCCTCAAAATATTGAGTCGAACATGAAGTTGTTCATTAATGTATTTAATCTCGGTCAATTAATTATGTTAATCATTGTAATGAGAATATTATCGGAATCGGAGCTTCGATAGTTACTCCTAAATATGATATATGATGTCGCGGGTTTACAATCCCCAACATAACCCGATGCCCGGAGTCCTAGTTAAATATCCCCATCAGCGCGTGCACATAAATGCTAGGTGTATTATATATAGATATTTCTTTCATTCATTGGAAAAAAAACTATCTCGATTCTTCTCATTTTTCCTAAAAATATCTTTTTCTCTTTTCTCTCATCTCTCTCTCTTCTTTCTCTCTCTACACCACCACCTCTCTTTCTCATTTCTAGTTCTTGATCCGTGATTGAATCGTGTTATGAAGTGTTAATCGGGTTCCGATAATTGGTATCAGTCCCCCCCTCGATGGGTATTTCGTGGTTTTAGTTGTTGGTGAGAGAAATTATTGGATACTACAATATTGTTTTATTTTTATCATTCGCAGCAGTCTTTTTATATAAACACATTCACAAGCATCTCTACAAAACCATTTAAACAAGCTCTTTTCTAGTTTCTTTGTTTGTGTGGTTCGAACAACAAAAAAAAAACGAGTATTGATTTTTTGTGGTTGGATCGTGAAATATTTGATAGTATTGTGCTAATAAAATCCCTTGCAGTGAATCATTGAAATTAACAGTTTCTTCGTGGCTCTTTTGCAAGAAATAAGGCGGTTGGATTCGATTATCAAGATAGCATGAATCAAGTGGGAGCCGAACAAGATATTTCATTCATTAACCGAGCTAGTTTTTTTTAAAAGAACCGAACCAGTGTCCACCTTCAACGATCGAACCAGTTTACATCTCTTAGAACCGAACGAGACAACACCTCAACAGCCGAACAAGTCTCAAAGAGAAACAACCGAACAAGTGGAATCCTTTGCAAACCGAACGAGTGTCTCCAAGTTGAACCAAACGAGTAACAAACTTCAAACGCTTACCGATCGAGTTATATTTGTCAAGGACCGAACGAGTCACAATCTTCCTCAACCGAACGAGTTTAAACGTCTTGAACCGAACGAGTAATTTTTTTTTGAGTTGAGCCGATCGAGTGGTACATCAAGGACCGAACATAGTGACAACACGACTTGAACCGAACGAGTGGCACACGACTAGAACCGAACGAGTTCATTTTCTATAGAGCCGAACGAGTGAAAAATCTCAAGGACCGAATGAGTAATTTTTTGGTTGGACCGAACGAGACACACAAGAACAAAATCTTCACGTTTTAACAAATTTTCGGTTTTCGGTTTTGAGTATCGGTTGACTACACGAATTATAACTTAGACCGTTGAGTTCGTGATTCGTTTTTGATCAACGTGGTATATTTGGTTTTTACCGACGATAACCGTACGCGTTTGAAAGAGCATATATACACACGTTTCATTTTTGGTACATTTTGAAATACGAACAAGAAAGAAAAAAATGGTGGGAAATTTTTTAATTATTAAACCAAAATTGGAAATGTACACATGCAGTCCCTGAACTTAAGGTGGTTTTCAAAATGTCCTTTGTTTGTTTTAAAACCCTTTTTGTTAACTTAGGCTTACACCGTTAGTCCTTACGTGTTCTAAAATCAAAAACCACGTTAAGTCTTTATAAAAGTGAATTCTTTTGTTTTTTTGGCCCACCGTTTTGTCCTAAATTTTTTGGAAAAGTTTTTGATCAACCGTTAATCATTTCAAGCTCAAAATTTGTGCACCGTTCATCGTTTTTTGCTCACACATCGTTAACGAAAGTTCAAGTTCTTCAACAACATCAACGATTTCAACATCAATTAAATTTTATGTTGTTTAACCGGGTTTCTTCTTGATTTTGTAAAATTCCCGCGAAAAAAAAAAAGATACGATTCTTTTCCTCGGTTTTAATTCAAATCCCCGTGAACGATAATTGATTTCAATCCACATACAACAATCACATCATATCCCCTTTAAGATCCAGACAACTTTTCATCTTCAACTCACATAAAATAGAGAATAAAGATATTATCTTCGTGTTCAATTTAGAAATACAACAAATGGCAATTAATTTCAAGACAAAACAAAGAAAGTATGCATGGTATGCTTTTCAACGACTTCATCACACCTTCCAGTGTATTTCTAAAACAACGACGTAAAAGGAAGTCGAAACCGAGGAAGGATTCCAAACGCGCATTTACGACACTTTTTTTGTCTAGACTCAAGACTTTCACCAGCACGATGTTCCTCAAACATGGATCAACTTCAAAACAACTTGATAACAATGAAATTTCAAGAGATTGGAACCATGGCCTCTATTAAAAGTTCCTCGGAGACACAATTTCAGATGTCATCAAGTCAAAGATTTATTTAGAATGATGAATAATATTTGTAATGACAACACGAAAATACTTTCCTAGAATACACTCGACCGATATTCCTGAATTCCGTAATACACTGACCAAAACATGATTATTTTAAAAAGTCGATTTAAAAGAGAGCGCTGCATAAAAAGCCATGCAGCAGGGTGAATGAAGACTGATGCAAGGCGACAAAAGAAAAGGTTGATTCTAGTAAAGCAATGGATGGCTAGTTTAGTTATCAATAAATTTGAAAGAAATGGTACAGAATCACAAAAGCAGGATAAAAGCAACAGATCAAGAAATGATGCACATGTTAAAGATGCAATACAGAACCCATAGTATAAAGAAGTAGCCAATGGCCTGAAGGTACAAACGTAATTCAACTGATGATAAGTAGCTGCTACAGGACAATGAACAACTATACTGAGCAAACCTGAATTCAATAATTGAAGGATAGGTTGACCAGAATGCTGAACAATTCCATGACATACTCTTTACCAACTAAATTAACGATAACATACAACTAAAACACTCAGATCATTCACTCGAGTCCTGAAAATGATGACCTACAAAAATACTGTGCCCACAATTTCAAAAAGAAGTTTCAAGAATGGGAAGCACATTGTGTAATCTTGAACTTAAATATTCAAAATCAATGTTATAAAATAAGGGCAACAAGGTCGAATTTTTGAATGTAAAAAGTAATGAAGCCAAGGTTAAACATGGCATAGATGTAATTGAAACAATAAACATCGAATTGGAACATAAAGTGGCTAAATTACTTAAGGAAAATGAGACTTTGAAAAGGCATTATAAAGAAATGTTTGATTCTATCAAGACAACAAGAGCTAAGACTATAGAACACACAACTTCTTGATTGCATTAATGAGAATTCAAAAGCTCAAATCAGGAAAAAGGGTTGCAGTTGCAGCATTGAAAAATGAGTTAAGGAAATTAACAGACATAGTGTGAATACTAAGTTTAGCAAAACCATCAATCTTGGGAAATAACCGGTTGGACAACCACACAAAAACCAATCCGTTTTTAACAACCGACCTGCGTAAGTCTGAAAGACCGAATTTCAAAACCACGGTTATGCCCTCCCAAGTTGAAGGAAACAACGAGCTTGTCAAAAACCAGTCCTACACATCATTTGGCCTAGGTAAAGAATACTGCCCCCTAGCAAAACCATCCATCACAATGATTGCACCAAGCACATCTAGGTATAGCTCAAACGACATTGTGTCATAATCACACCTAAAGAGGAAGCAAAGAAAAAAACCCAAAGAAACACTCTACGGAACTTTAGTAAATTTTTCTGACTCCCAAACATTTTGTTTGCTCGACAGTCAGAAATGTTCTTTAATGTCCAATCATACGAGTGTGTAATAAAATTCCCTGAAAGAAGTCAACTCGCGGTAGCTAAGGTTTTCCATCCAATAAGACAACAAACACAACAAACCCGAAGAGCAATAAGGTTTGCAACGAAACAAAAAGAAGATCCGCGCAAAAGGACATAGGTTTTCAATCAAAAAGACTACCACATCATGAGAAAAACAACAAGTCCTAGATCTAGTCTTAGTGGCAACAACTGGGTAGAATTCTTCAATAACTGATTATTGCTTAGTTGGTTCCAACCGGGAACGATATTCACCTCAGCATAAAAAAGGTTGACAGTGAACCCCCAAGATGGCTTCAAAAGAAGATATCAACTAACCAATGTGAAAACGAACAAGCTCTTGATGTTAGTGCATGTAAACTCTCCTTAAGTACAGTACAAATCGTTCAAATCCTATAAAGGAAGACTCCGAGTTTGGTTTGCAGGAAAAGACATAGATATTCTCAGAAAACAGGGCTTTCAGAATTTTTGATCTGATGATCATCTACATGTGATCTGCTGAAATAACACTTCAGGCCCCGTTTCCTACAATTTCACAAAAACACGTTTGATCGCAGCAGAACCAAGCCTCGGTCTTCAGGCAATGAACGCTGTTCACATCAGTACAAGCCTCGGTTCTTCAATCAAATGTCTTCTGATCATAACCGTTCAGAACTACTCGGAATTCAAGACCACAGCAATGAACAGTCAAGTTCAAAGCTGGTTCCAAAAGTTGTTCCTTAAGCAAACAAGACAGCTATATCACGACAAGAGTTGGAATTACTATTCCACCATCAAATAGCAATGCTGAGGACAACAGGTAAATAAATACAAAATCAAAAATCAGAAAATTTCCAAAAAGAATCTTACTCGACATGATCTCTTGAATCGATAACATTACTGCTTAGAAATGTCGATTAACCATTGACACTGGTATGTTAAATGAAGTTCGGCGAGAGTATTTGCAAAAAGTTTCAATCATGGATCATTTTCTATTTTCTAGATGCTTATGTGTGCAAATGTCAGTACATTAACCCGGACTTCAAATAAAGGAAGGGTTAATAACTTAACCTTCCAACGAGAAATTAACCGTTTCTCGTTCTTGATCTGTTTCTTACAAGACATTCAATTATTTAGCTCAAGAAAAAGGATATTGTACTTTCATCACATGCGCGTACCCTTAGCGTTAGAAAGAAAGTCCTCTAACATTTGGTTTTTTTCAAAAATTTGAACAAAATTCTACGATTTTTCAAAAGGAATTTCTCGATGACAAATCATAATCTTACCAAAAAATTGTTTATTCAACACTCCATCCCTCACAGTGTTTTCAAAAGAGAACAATTTCTCAATTGGTCCTATTTATTAGGGAGTTATATTCGAAAAACAAAGTTTTAAATGTTCTTGGAAGCATCAACAACACCAAATATTATGTATTCAAAAAAAAACAAACAAAAAAACAAAACAATTATTAAAATGTTTCCAAACCATTCATCTCTGATAAATTTTCTCACCACAGAATTTTTCAAGACATATTTAAATACTCACAAGGTATTTCAAAAACTAGTGTTTATCATTTAAAATAAGGTAGAGAAAATGTAATTAAAAAAAGAAAAATAAAATATGATATTAAAATGCAGCATTATTTTTAACATATATTGGCTTCATCGACTTCAATGTGCTGAACAGTAAGAAAAAGGTTTTTATGGTTCGATCTTATACCCAACAACCATCTTAATTTACACGACGATTCTGAAGCATAAGGTGGTTATTTAGGAATCAATCCTATGAATCCAACCAGAACCTGAGGATCTACCCAAGATAATCCAAAGTTAGAAATAAGCAGTCCATAGTTATGATTAGAGATGAATGTATATGGGAATAATGTCGACTAGATGATTTTAAACACTGAACAATCCCAACAGGGGTTAGTAAGACATCATGGTAACATTGAAAGGCTTGAAGAATGAAAAGAAAATGATGGGCTACAGGGTCTAAAGAAAGAAGCCCTCCACACAACTTAAGGCAGAAACCGGGTCAATACATATGCTGTCAGAATCACAAGTTGATTGCTGACATTGAAAACGACATCATGGACCCAGTGATGCATTGCACAACCCTTCTCAGCCATTCGGGTTTCTCTAACAGAAACTTGTCCCTCATATTTTCACAGAGATTACACAATTATCCTATTGACATCTCCACTCCCAGATTGTTGATAAATGAATAGGTGGCAGTCTGCTCCAGCCTCCGAGTACTAAAACCAAAATGCACTAATCGAGTCTAGAGCCAAAATCAATCAAAATCTCGTTAGGAACACATTACATTTCAACACTTGTTAGACATCATCAGTTCACAAGCCTTTATCAAGAGTCCTAACGCAGTATCAATGTGATATTTGCCAGAACACCACGAGTGATACTATTAGTATTCACAAATGAAGATGGAGAACCTAACTTGAGCCAGCATCAAACAAGGCTCTTGGTAGGTGACTTTGCGAGATTCATATGAATCAAACTTGAGAACAACTGGATATCGATTTGGTCCAGTAAATGAAATTGACATTGATGAATTTTGATAAGAACATGACACTCTCGATGTTTACAAAGAACTCTTTAAACAGTGACACGTCGATCTGATTTTCAAATCATTTTCTCGTATTCACTAACGTAAACCGCAGGTCAAACGGTGGTTAACGTAACCTCAATCCCATTAACATGCTCAATGTACAAAGACAATCTATCAAGAAAGCTCAAGATTTAAAAGACAAAGACTTCCGCTAACTCTGATTTGAAGCTTTCAAGATTATCAAAAGTATTAGCATGTTTTGGTCAATAGACAACAAGATCGAAGATGGCAAAGACGATAAGACAATGACAAGGCTCAAAGTCTAGAACCGCAAAAGCATGAAGGAACACGTTCCCAATCAAAAGAACAAAGAGAAGACCAAGACCACAATAAACTTAACGAACAAAAGCATCTCATTACCTCATGAAGGAGTGTCATCATTGAACTCACTACGGGGAGATGTTAGCCCAAAATATTAAGGTCGAGACATGAAGTTTCGTTCATTAGGGTATTTAAGTCTCGGTCACTTAATTATTAATTGTTGTAATAGATTATTATCAGGAATCGGCTCGAAGATTAATCTAATATTTATATGTTTTGGTTTAATCCCAACGAATAACCCGAGCCCGAGTACTAGTTAAATATCCGCGCGCACATTAAATGTGTAGGGTATATATATAAGATATTTTTTCACGTGGGAACAATATCTATCTCATTCTTCTCAGTTATTCTAAAAAATAACTTTCTCTATTTTCTCTCATCTCTCGTCTCCTTCGTTTCTCTCTCACACCACCACCCTCTCTTTCTCAATTCTAGTTCTTGATCCTTGATTGAAATCGTGTTATGAAGTGTTACTCGGGTTTTTGACAATATATAATAATATATAAATATAATCAAGGGTATATATTGTCATTTTCATATTCTCAAGGGTATAAAATGTAATATTTTTATATTAATTATAAAAATATATTTAAATATTATAAGACTCGATTTTATTAAAACCCGACACATTTGTCGTTATCATTCGTCGATCGAAACACTATAAAACAATTATGTTATATATTTAACATAATTTTAATCATCCGCTAGCTTTTAATAAACTTAAAAAGATAAAACCTTTATCATTTTAAGTCTATACGTATCACGTTACTTAGGAGAGTTCATGTGAGGGGTTTCATTTGAGTAGACGTTTTGACGAGTTGCTGGATTTACGATTTAAAGTGTCCTAGCTCCTCAAACGTTTACTACATGACCTCTGGATTATGATAGCCCGAACAGTGATACGATATTTCCCAAGTTAATCAAACACCAAAAACCGGTCAACTTATGCAATAAAGTTTAGTAATATACAACAATCCAACTAAGACGTGACAAATTATCCCAGGTTACGTGACGAGGCCGTTTTACTACTCATTGAATTTAGATTTTAAATCATCAACTACCTTATAAAGTGAGTTCATAGTCCCACCTTTATCCTGTTTTTTTTCTAAAATCCCCGTGGAGATAATGATATAAACCATGAATACAAGTGTTTTACAACTGTATGCTATCCTGATATATTATTGCCTAAGTTTGCCTTCACTAACAGTTTTTCTTAATCATGAACCATTAGTCACTTGCAAGTGAACATGAATATTGTGGATAGATCTATTGAGGGTGACGACTCCCGTTGGTGTACCCGTACATGAGGTAACCAAACGCACTATATATGAGAACAAAGGATAACTTTGGTAAGTTACCTTTCCTTAAGGACAGTTGTTCCTTCAAGTCGTTAAATTGACTTCAGATGGTAATGTTTGGTTGAATAAGCTTAGGGCAATAATATTGTTTTTCCCCGATAATTGTATGTGTTGCATTATTTACCACTTATGATGACTTGTATTCGACTATTACATTTTAAAACTGTGAATTTCACTCAACCATTGTGTTGACCATTTTAGCATGTTTATCTCAGGTAATTGAGCAAACTATGGCACGAAGTGGCATTGGACATGAGGACGTCCAAACCTGTTATCATTCAACTTTATGTTTTGAAATGTATTTTTGGACCTCTTTTGTAAAAACTCTAATGAATTGAATGATACTTATCTTTCAAAAACTCTCTTTTTGAGTCGTTTCTAATTATTTGTGGACTATGATTCAGTAATTAATACCCCAGATTAGCTTCCGCTGCTATATGTCAAATATGGGGGTGTTACAGATTGGTATCAAGAGCCGCGGTTATAGAGAACAAGGTTTAAACCTTAACTACTTTTTCTATCTAAGAAAGTCCTCCGTGCCACTGCATTTCCCGAATAGTATGTAAAAGAACAAAACTATTAGATTATTCTATAAATAACTTATGTTATTTACACTGGGTTGTTACAGAAATATGTCTTCAAACACTTCTGACTATATCTACCCTATTATCGTCCCATCTAATTTCGATGTTGAGGATGCCTTTTCCTCTATAAACACTCCTGACTATACCCCGACTTCACCAGACTATTCCCCAGCTTCACCGGGAAACACCTCTCCTGATCCTTCAGATGATTTATCTAAGTATCTTTTGGCCTCACTAGCCATCTCACCTTTCCACGATGATCCGTATATGAAGGTCATGCAAGCATATAATGCTACTAGTAATGAATTACCTATTCCTTTGCCACAAGCTCCTATTGCTCCACCAACTGTTTTGCCTCCATCTCCAGTGTTACCACTGTTTGATCCCCAAGATTTCTTTCTTCCTAAAGAGATTTTACCACCTCAGAAACGAGCCCGTTTCCTATCACCCTCCTCTACTGATTTCTCTACCCCACCTCAGGTATTTGAGATTGGAGAAAGTTCTCATAAGACGCATCTGGAATGTCATGAGGAACAGATCGAGACTATTTTGAATCACTTAGATGAGCTCCCTCTTGAGCGCATTGAGCACATGGAAGATAAGATAAAAGGTCTTGGTAATGGTCGAGTAATCATACAACGAGATTTTGACCAACTAGAAACCAAACTTCAAGAAGCCCGTACTCAGATTTTTGGATTTCAGAGAGAGCAGATAAGACATGACGATGAGATTGTTCTTGCTCGCGTCAGGACTTCTACTCTAGAGATACTAATCGAGGATATTCAGGTTCGACACCGATCAGATATGAAGAATCTTCTGAATAAGATCCATAAGCTCAAGAACCACAAGGAAGGACCACCAGATACTAGACTAGATCCTTATCATTTACAGCTTTTGTTAGAATCCAACCACTAGATGTGTGGCATAAATAATGACACTTGTCAAATTTTGACTATGTAAAATATGTAGACAAGTTGTTTATGACTTAATACAGTGGTGATTCCATTATACCTCGCTGTTTTATGATACCGATTTATGTTTATCATGTTGTCTACCAGCCTGTATGACAATTACTCATGTAACGGTACATCCATAATGAGTTATCTAAGTGGTCGCGGTATCATACCACAACCATTGAGAAGTAAACCCGTCCCCGAGAAACCAAATGAGTCAAATACTTGTTAGAATGTCAATTCCAAGATCTTCTGTTATAACCTACATTGTAATATCAAAAGGATGTGGTAAATTTCCCTTCCTTAAAACGTGCATCAATATGAGAATCCAACATGGTACTGTCAAATAAATTCAAGATCACTAAGTATGAAATTTTTGATTTTTAATAATACGAATACTTGTGATAGACTATCATTATTTGAATTCCTATTCTGTGTTGTCTTTAAAATGAGTATAGAATGGCTCCCAAGAGACTCAAACATCTGACAGCACCACCAGTCCTCAGGCTACCATCAGGATAACCTAGTTGCTGATAGTGTTGCCACAGCTCTGGAAGTACAAGCTGCTACCATGGCAAATGCTGAGAATACCAATAGGAACACCGAACAAGGGAATCTCATGTAGCAAAGAAAATGTAGCTACAAAGAGTATATGTGCTTGCCAACCTGTCAATTTCAAAGGTACGGAAGGCGTTGTTAGCCTCATCTGCTGGTTTGAACGAACTGAATCGCTTAATTTTTCCCTCGTAGCAACTATACTGATAGACTGCAAAGTGAAATTTGCTACTGTATCTAACTGAGAAGCTTCGTCCATGGTGGAATTCATATCGCCTAGCCTATTGGAATAAGAGGAAGCCTACAAGATCACCTGGTCCGAATTTAAGAAGCTCTTAATAAAGAAGTATTATCCCCGAACTGAAGTCAAGAAAATAGAAGATGACTTTTACAACCTAACTTTAAAAGGGCATGATCTCAAGACTTACGTTCGAAGATTCCAGGAATTGGCAGTCTTATGCCCAACTATGGTGCCAAATTCTAGAAACTCATGGAAGTCTTCATCGGGGGATTACCCAGAAGTATTGAAGGAAATGTTACCGCTTCAAAGCCTCAAACTTTGGAGGAAGCCATTACCATAACTCAAAGGTTAATGGATCAAGTAACAAAGCATAATTCTATGCAAGGAACCAATGATCACAAACGAAAGTTTGATGATAGAAGAACCTTTAACAACAACAACTACCAAAACAACCGCAACAACAACAATAACAACCACAACAATGATTACAAACAATAATAGAATAGAAGGTAAGAAACCGTCAGGGCTTATGCTGCCACCCCAACTAAAAATAGTAGGTATATTAGAAGCTTTCCCCTGTGTAAGAAATGTACCTTGTATCATACAGGACCTTGCACTGTCAAGTGTCAGACTTGCAACAAGGTGCGTTATCTGACCAGGAACTGTAGAAACAAAGGGCCAGCCACTGGAAGCAACATGCAACTAGTGTTAGTAACTTGTCATGCTTGTGGAGAGAAAGGACATTACAAGAACCAGTGCCCAAAAGCAAACAACAGTGCCTATGGGAGCGCATACTTGCTGAGGGACAAGAACGCTCATCAAGACCCGAACATAGTCACAGGTACGTTCCTTCTAAACCAACATCAAGCTAGAGTATTATTTGATTCAGGAGCCGATAAAAGTTTTGTATCCATATCTCTTGCTTATATGCTCAATATCCCACCAATTACACTAGATACCACCTACGACATTGAAATGGCCGATGGAAACCTAGTAGGCACTAATACCGTTATCCAGGGTTGCACCCTGATTTTGCTAAACCAACCTTTCAAAATTGATCTCATGTTGATTAAACTCGGTAGTTTCGACGTGGTCATTGGTATGGATTGGTTATCCAAGTATCATGCTAGAATTATCTGTGATGAGAAAGTCATCCACATCTCAATCTACGGTGAAACTTTAATCATCCTAGGTGATCGAAGTAAAACCCGACTAAGCCTCGTATCCTGTATTAAAACCAAAAGGTATATATCTAGGGGATTTCAAATTTTGATAGCCTAAGTAATGGAGAAGAAGTCAGACGAAAAAAGACTAAAAGACATACCAGTGGTCAAGGAATTTCCAAAAGTTTTTCTTAAAGATCTACATGGCCTTCCTCTAGTTTGCCAAGTAGAATTCCAAATCGATTTAATACTAGGAGCGACACCAGTAGCCCGAGAACCTTACAGATTAGCTCTTTTAGAAATGTATAAACTATCTAATCAACTACAAGAGTTAGCAGACCAAGGTTTTATCCGACTAAGTACTTTGCCCTGGGGAGCTCCTTTCTTATTTGTTAAAAAGAAAGAATAATATGTCTATCAAAACAGAAAGACGATCTTTCAGAATGTGTACGATTACCACGAGAAGTTGAATTAAACTTCCACCGTAAAGCAATCGTTACCCCCCCCCCCCCCCCCACCTCCCCCCCCCCCCCCCCCCCCCCCCCCCCCCCACCCCCCCCCCCCCCCCCCCCCCCCCCCCCTCCCCCCCCATACTCCAGGATCGATGCTTATCGACCACTTTAAGGTTTATGTTTACTCGAAGTATCAACTTAAGATCAGGCTGCTATCCACCAACTGTGAAGACAGCAAGATAGAAGATATCCCAAGACTGCTTCAGAATTGAATACGGACAACTAAGAACTCCTATATTGATGGCATTTGGTTTAAGAGACAAACGCACGCTGCTGGGCATAAGGACCTCTTGAACCGTATGGTGCAAACCATACTTGGATAAATTGTGATAGTGTTCAAGGATGATATTACTCATCTACTCTCTTAATAAAGAAGAACATTGCAAAAATCACACTGAGGAAATTTTTAGAATTATAGAATTATTTAGAAAAGAGAAATTGTATGCCAAGTTCTCCAAATGTGATTTCCGGATCAATATCGTGCAGTTTCTTAGGCACATGATTGACAGTCAAGGAATCCACGCTGACCCCGCTAAGATTGAAGCAGTTAAGAATTGGGCATCTCCTACCACACCCACAGAAGTACGCCAATTCTTAGGACTCTCTGGCTACTATCGGAGATTTATCAAAGGTTTTTCGAAGATTGCAAAGTCTTTGACTGAATTAACCCAGAAAAATAAGAAGTATATCTAGGGAGAAAACCAAGAGTCAGCTTTTTAACTGCTAAAACAAAAATTATGTGAAGCTCTAATCTTAGCATTACCAGAAGGAAATGATGACTTTGTCATTTATTGTGATGCATCAATCTAAGGTCTAAGAGCGGTGTTAATGCAAAGAGAAAAGGTTATTGCATATGCATCCCGACAACTTAAGCCTAATGAAGAAAACTATACCACACATAATCTTGAATTAAGAGTAGTTGTGTTCGCTCTTAAAATCTGGACACACTACCTGTATGGCACAAAATGTACTGTGTTCACTGATCATAAAAGTCTTTAGCATATCCTTAATCAGAAAGAGTTGAACATGAGATAACGTCGTTGGTTAGAATTGCTTCAGATTACAATTGTGGGGTTCACTACCATCCTAGAAAGGCAAATGTTGTAGCAGATGCCTTAAGCCGGAAGGAACAAACCAAACCACTCTGAGTTAGATCATTAGTCATGACTCTTCACCTAAAATTACCATCACAAATCCTCGAAGCCTAAATTGAGGCAATTAAAGAAGAAAACATCAAAGCTGAGAACCTACGAGGAATGGACAAAGCATTTGAAGTACGTCCTGATGGAACCCGATGTATCAAGAATCGAAGTTGGTTACCACTCTTTGGTAATTTGAGAGACTTAATCATGCATGAATTCCATAAATCAAAGTATTCTATTCACCCATGTTCTGACAAGATGTATTAGGATCTAAAGAAACTCTATTGGTGGCCTAATATGAAGGCAATCATCGTTGAGTATGTTGGCAAGTGTTTAACATGCTCTAAAGTTAAAGCAGAATGTCAAAAGCCATCCGGTTTACTGATACAACCAGAGATTTCTACAGGGAAATGGGAAAATAATGATGGACTTCATTACAAAACTACCCAAAACATTAAGCAGACATGACACAATTTGGTTCATTGTAGACCGTCTTACCAAATCAGCACATTTTATCCCTACCAGAGAAACAGATAGTATGGAAACCCTTACAAGGTTGTATATAAAGGAAATAGTTTCACAGCATGAAGTGCCGATATCCATCATGTTGGATCATGACAGTCATTTTACATCCAGATTCTGGCAGTTAATGTAGAGTGCTTTGGGTACTCAATTAGACATAAGTATGACATATCATCCCGAAATCGATAGAAAAAGTGAAAGAACCATCCAAACACTCAAAGATATGCTTCGAGCCTATGTTATAGATTTTGGAAAAAGATGGGAAAGACACCTACCATTGGTAAAATTTTCTTACAATAACAGTTACCATGCCAGTGTTAAGGCAGCACCATTTGAGGCACTTTATGGTCGAGAGTGTAGATCACATGTCTGCTAGGCCGAAGTTGGAGATGTTCAACTCACGGGACCAGAGATAATCCATGAAACCACAAAAAAGATAGTACAAATTCGACAACGCTTGCAAGCTACAAGAGGCTGACAAAGAAGTTATGCCAATATAAGGTAAAAGCCTTTGGAATTCCATGTCGGAGATCGTGTTATGTTAAAAGTCTCACCTTGGAAAGGTGTCATCCGATTCGAAAAGCGAGGAAAGCTTAACCCCCGGTACATTAGACCATTTAAGATCCTTAAAAGGGCCGGTCTAGTGGCATATACACTTGAGCTTCCTGAAGAGCTCAGTAATATCCACAGTACTTTCCACGTTTCTAATCTAAAGAAATGCTAATTTGACGAATCCCTCATCATTCCAATGAAAGAACTTCAGCTTGAGGATAAGCTTAGCTTTATGGAAGAACCGATAGAAATCATGAATTGAGAAATCAAACAACTAATGCAAAGTCGTATCCCTATAGTCAAAGTAAGATGGAACTCTAACAGAGGACCAGAAGTTACATGAGAATGTGAAGATCAAATCCATGCTAAGTATCCCCATCAATTCTCAAACACCACTCCTGCATCTAACTGAATCTCAGGATGAGATTTCTTTTAGGGGGAAGACTATAACAACTCACAAATTTAACCAATGTAATTTACACTCATGATATATATAAGAATCATTTTCATGGGAAATTTTTTTGCTTTATTTCATTTCAATTATGTAACGTAACTTATAGCAAACTAAATGAGCTCACGCAACAACCAATGCCAACTATAACTATTTTTATATCATGTAAACATCCTAATATGTCAAGTCTATGTTCTAATATCATTTTACCAAGTACATTATCAATTTTTTAAACTCTATTTTTACTATACGTTATCTATTTAACGTACCATTCATAGCCTTATTATAAAACGGATTTTATACGTTAACGTTTATACCAAAACCCCGATTACATGTAATGTTTTTATACAAACCAAAAGTACAAAACTTATAAGACTGTGTACAAAGGTTACACAATGCATAAGTATTTAAATTATATTCTTCCGCTCTAAAATACCCTAGTACGACTCTCTTAAAGCTCTAGGTACAGTAAGTCCGATTTAAGCACAATATGCAAAATGATGCCATTTCCCTCCAATATTATGAGATTTCGTACCACCTTTCTAGCATAGATTACAAGTCTTTTTAGCATCACATTTAAACTAGTTTTTCCTTCCATTTCACTCCACACACTCAACTTAAACCCTAACCCTAACTCGAAACCCTTAACAACCCGATACCTCTTAACTAGTGTCAAACCAAAGCAAGAACTAGGCTAGAAGCATACTCCACCATGATGCACCACCTTATCTAGCACCTTGTCACCACCTTGCTAGCTCCCTTTTACCTTCTTGTCACCTACTCATCAACTTGTACCCTAAGCAAAACCCTTTGTCTCCTCATTGGTTAGTCGAACCCTCTCTACCACCCTACACCTTGCTAAGCTATAATTCTAGCTTCTATTAGTCACCATTGCTAGAAACTTGGCAACCACTCTTCCAACTTGGCCACCACTCTTCTTTAACCTTATAAATAGCTGAAACCCTCCACACTTCTATAAACTTACCACAAAACTAAACCTATTCTCAAAATGATGTGCTAGTCGAGCCCTAGAAGAAAAGAAAGAAGGTTTAAGTAAGTAGGATCCAAGGTTTAAGAAGAACAAGAGGTTCTTGATTCATCTCTAAAGATTTTCGGCCCATTTCACCATCTTTGAACCATTTCGAGTCCTTATAAGTCCTATCACTTGTTCTATAAGCTCTTGATATGTTTTAAATCTTTATAAGCTTTGTTTAAACCATTTGTTCAAACTAAACTCTTTTGAAAACTCCTAAACCCTAATCGAACCCTAAACCCTTGCGAAACCCTAATAAGCTAATATAAGCTTATTCTAATCTTAATAAGCTCCTATGCACTTTTAAGATCTCAAGGAATAAGCCCTAAAACCCTAAAGCTACATGTTTGGTTTTCCTAAACCAAACACACCTTTAGAAACCCTAAAAAGCTATTTTTGAAATCCTAATAAGATATAAGCTATAAGCTAGTTTTATAAGCTGTTCTAATAAGATATAATATCATTTTTATAAACTTTGTGAAGCAACCCTAAGAGCTAGAACCAGCGAGTTAGGAAATTTTAAACCCAAACGGCCCATTTTGAGATTTCGAGTCTATAAGCTCATTTCAATAATGCTATAGCTCGTAAAAAACACTTATTTTCTGGTATTGTGATTAAGCTTATTGCTGCTCTAAATGATCTTGAGATTAAAAATACAAAGTATATGGAATTTGGACTACAAACGTAAATCATTTTATGCATGAGGGGTATATATTGTAAATTTTGAAACTATTAAACTTTTGAGCCAAAAATATAATTATCCTAAATTAAAAACCACAAGGACTCTGTTTTTCCAAACTTTCTAAAATAAAGGGGTTAAAAAAAATGTTTTAATATTATTTAAAATCGGGTTTTAAATTGTAAGTAATATATACCAAGGGTTTATATTGTCTATTTCAAATTCTTATAGGGTTATGAAAATGTAATATGTTTATATATTTATAATAAAAATTTTATTTAACGTTTAAGACGCGATGTTATTAAATCCCGACACATTATGTTTGTCTTTCATCGAATCAGAAAAAATATAAAAATAATTATGTTATATATTTAACATAATTTTATCATCGCCACTAGCTTGTTTGAGCAACTTAAAAAGATAAAATCATTATCATGTAAACTATAACGTGATCACAGTTACTGTGGGAATTTCGTGTGAGGGTTGGATTTCATTGGGTAAACGTTTGGAGAAGCTCCGAGATGTGACGAGTGTATGGGCGTCGGAGCGCCGGATACGGGGACGTACTGATCTCTGGGATGATGATAGCTGGGGAAGAAGGGGGAATTGCGGACGTGGGGGGGATAACGGAGGGATGGCGGGGGGGGAGTGGTGGGGGCGCCGTTGTAGGGTACCACAGGAGCATTACGTTGTATCGTTTTTACCGTTACATCCCCTCTGCTCGAACAGTGCCATACGATATTTTTACACGTCAATTAAAACCAAATATTTATGTTATAACTTTATGAAATAAGTTTGAAATATAAACTAAGAACTTGACATATTACCCCAGGGTTTGCCGCGGACGATTGGCCGTTTACTCCCATTTGATTTACTCTTGTGGATCAAATCAAGATTTCCTGTTAAGGTGAGTTACATTTAGTTCCCATCCTTTATATGTGTTTTCCAAACCCCGTAGGGGGTATACATTGTATAAACCATGAATACAGCATTTTCCACATGTATGACTATCCTCTGATATATTATTGCCTAAGTTTACCTTCACTGTCCAATATCATTTAATATCTTGAACATTAATCACTTGCGAAGGTGAAGCGCATTATTATGGATAGATCTATCGGGATGACGAATCCGTTTGTGTTTTAACCTGTACATGAGGTAATCAAACACACTATATTTGAGAATAATGGGTAACTTTGGCAAGTTACCTTTCCAAGAGGATATTTGTTCCTCAATATTGTCACTGAGGTGATTTCCATGTTAACGTATTGGTGTCATGAGCTAATGGCAATAATACTATTTTGCCTTGATATTTGTACATTGATACAATTAATTCCCACCTTATGATGACTTGTATTCAACCATAGTCATTACAGACACGTGCATATCGAAAAGGCTTACATTGACCTCAACTCTCCTCTTAACATCATGACCCGAATGATGTACAACTGGATCATGAGAAGAAAACTTAACCCTAGGGAAGATGCAAATGGAGGAATTAGCAATTTCACGGGTAGGATCAAAGGAATGCATGTCTTCGTTGGAAACTTCACCTATGTCATAGACTTCATGATTGTCGAGGATATTAGTTCAATTCTAGACCCTAGGTTGTCACAGGTGGTACTTGGGAGACCTTTTATAGAAATATCCAACATGACTCATGACCCACCCGAAGGTGTTGTTAGATTCATTAGAGGGACCGATGAAGTTGCCTATAAGATGCCCCATAAGATAGAACAATACGATTCCCTGTCAGACTTAGAAAAAGAGCATACCAAATCAGTCTATCTTAGGAACGAAGAAGATAAGAGAAGAGGAGTAGAGTATGTGATGAGCAAGATACTAGGATTTTACAAGGAATGCCTAGAGCTTGGACCCGAATACCTAACAGGGGTAGATGACGAAGGAGAAGTCACGTAAGGACGTGTGACTTCGAGTCTAGCTACAAGACTCGTTAATAAAGAAAAGCGCTTCTTGGGAGGCAACCCAATTTACTTTTCCCGCATATTAGGAGTGTCATGTGTGTTTTAATTCTTCACTATTTGTTTTATTATGTTTGAATTATCTTGTAATCATGCTTTGCATTGTCTTTAACCTCGTCTTAATTTCAATCAAAGGTATTTTGCAAACAATAAGTGTAGGGGAATTTATCCGGCTTTTGAGCCAAATTCAAACATGTTAAATGAATTGTTTAGATTAATTCGCGTCAGTATCGAGTCATATGATTGAATTGTTAATTCTCAGGTTTTATACAACAATTTATACAGAAACTAACTTATGGAATCAAGTGCAGGAAATTTTTCATCAAAAACAAAAATTTCGTTTTCACAGACGGTGGAGACGGCGTCGCAATTAACACTCAACGCCGTCACCACGACACCTGTGACGGGGTCACACCAATTCCGACGGCGTCAAACGCCCAGGTCTAGAAAACTCAAAAGTTTTTAATTATTTTTGAAAATAAAACTTGTGCAACATTTAATATAGGTATTCTTCTGTATAAACCTGCAAAACCTGATAAGTTTAACAATTCTTTCATCCTATCTATCGAGTCGAACCCTAAATTCATATTGTATACTGGTAAATCGCACATTTTATGCTTGGTATAGTTTTCTCTATCTTTGATTACAGGTTATATTTGATGAGAAGAAGCTTTGAAGTTCTTAGGAAGTTTCATTGGATGATTCTCGGAGGACGATTTAACCAGTTATCGCATGTTTCTTCTCCATTATTGAGTAAACCAGGTGAGTACTAGTTTCTTTTCCTTATTTTCTTTTCCCTTTATCTGTTTTAATGGGTACTTTCAGAGAACATTGGGGATAATGTTCAAAATAAGTGTAGGGGGGAAATAAGCCTTAGAAACTATTCTTTCATTTGTCATTTACTTTGTCCTTAAAAAGATGGGTAATATATCGAAACATAGCATAAAAGGGTGAGCATAAAAAGGGTGTTTTTTACCAAAAATTTAAATTTTCTTAGGGACATATACAACGAAAACGAGTATTACTAGCGTCTCATGGATAGGGAAATTTATTGTACTTAGCACAATAACCCTTAAAATTCCACCCTAAAAATGTGAGGTTCGCCTTTAGATCTTTTGTGTGTGTTTTGGGTACCTAATCGTCGTAACCAAGATGATTTAATCTGTTACACGGGTTTTCGAGTTAGGGACGTGGCAGCCACACATGTGTCTATTACGTCGATTTACGGATGGTACGCGTGGTCTTCATCACCTTTTCTGGATGTCTTGGTGTTAGGTAAATCTAGAGTGTAACGGTAGTATATTATATTCTAGAACTGATTTTGTGATGCATCCGAGGGACCGCATAGAAGTAATTTTTGATTTGCTTGATAAGAAGAATTAGGATTAAACCCATGTTTTAAACCTGTAGATGTTATGATGCTCACCACAACGATCTATAACTATCACAACCTTGACATTTGCACTCACCTTTAGTGCAGGTAACCTAGTACAACCCTTCGAAGCTATTCTTTTTTTTACGGTGACTCGTATTTTATTAGGTTTAATCCATACTATTAATGAAGAGCATTGACCCTTAAAACCATTCGTTACACCCAAAAAGCCTTTAAGCCTTCCTTTTATGTAACTCACTTTAGTACTTTATTGTGTTTAACCCAAGTTTAATTATTGAGTACACGGTTGCTATGTCCTCTGTATCTTGTAATACAGTTTTGGGACGATTCGGGGATTTTTGAGTAGTATTTTATTTGCGGAATGAAGGGGAGGAAAAGTTAACTCAATACCCCCATTAGGTTTGTCAAAGCTACATGTATCCATGTTATTTTGATCCACCTTAAATCGGGTCATTAGTTAGATGTAAATATCGAGCATGTAAAATCTCAAGTGTAGGGGTACGTGTTATAAACCTCATGTGATGTATTATGTTAAAAAAATGGAGAAAAGAAAAAGAAAGAGATTGATGTAGAGTTGTGTATTGTAGAGTTTGTATATCTTCGGTCGAGGTCTGGCTTAGACAACCCACATTACCAGGCGTGTATTTCGTAAATAAAATAATTAGCTAACCCTTCCACTTATTTTCCGTGCTTTTAATTACGAGGTCTAAGAGGTTGTGTTGTAGAATATTTTTTAAATAGTAGGTAAAATGACCCCTCATACTGTTATTGTCTAGATAAAAAAGCCCATTTGCTTGAGGACAAGCAAATCCCAAGTGTAGGGGTATTTGATGAGGTGTTATTTTATACACTTTTTCAGGGTCGTTTAACCCCTAAAATCGTGTGTTTATGCCCAAAATAGGTACTTAATCGTTCCTTTTCAGGTATTTCGCATTTGGAAGACATTTGGATGGATTACACGTGACTTGGGCTCATTTGGAGAAGAAATGGACGAGATTACAAACCAACACCAAGACTCTTGAAGATTTGTGCTCACAGAGCCTGGAGACGGCGTCACAAGCCATAGACGACGTCGTCACAACTCATCAAGTGACAACGTCACATATTTCAAGACGGCGTCAGCCCGAACCGACTCAAACGCAGATCTAAAAGATTCATTTTACGACGGCGTCACGATTAAAACGCGACGCCGTCGCGTCGATTTTCTTATATATACAAACCCGAATTTAGGGTTTTGAGTGTGTAACTTTTGAATAAAAAGAGGGTACGAACCCTAGTTCGTTTAGTAGCTGTAGGAGACGATTTTAGGGCCTAAAAACCTTATTGTACCTCTTCCAATTCATGTTTTAATCAAGTAAGGTTTACTTATTCATTCAATACGTCTATGTGTTGTTTGATCTATTGTTCTTGCTTTATCTTTAAAATGCTTGGCTAAACCTATTATTGTGTTTATTTATGATTGTATGAAACCTAGAATGTAGATCTTAGTGATGTTGTTTCTTGTGATGGATGTGCACGTTAGGTCTTAGAAAACCAGCTTTATGTCTATAATCGCTGTTGATATGTCTAGGGAAACGTGATTGTGTAGAAAGGATACCACCGGGTAACAGTCTTCATACTACCTTGCCCCCTAATATGGTTGATCCACTTTTAATGTATTTTACATGCACTTAGTAAACTCTTAGGGGCCGTGTAATAGTCTTCATACTACCTTGCATGTGCGTTGCTCTAGCGGCATACTAAGTAGACGGCGAGTTCGTGTAATTCGTTCATGCTTTAGGAAATACTTACACAAATCATCACAAGGGTGACAAGGCAACAACACTAGGAGAAGCAATCTAGGGAGTAATACATGATTAAAAATACACAATCTTTTATCTTATTTTTATCACCATTAGTTTAGATTATTATTTAGTTTAATAGCTAAAACCAAACCACTCTCTCAATTATATGATTTTACCTGCTTTCATAAAATACAAAAATACAAAAAGAATCTTCCCTCAACCTTTAGAATTCTGTTAGACCGTGATCAAGCCTTCCCAACCTATTCCTCGAGTGAACGATAAACAACCCCGAGTCTTGCCCATACTACACTACAACGATTAGGTGCACTGCCTAGGGAGTTGTAAAACTTCTCGTGTAGAAGTCCTACGACGACCGCACATCAAGTTTATAAAACAGTTATAGGTAAGGAGGTAAGAAAACTCAAAGCATGATTAACCTCCAAATACCACAAACTCAATTAGTCACTTGGACTTAATCCATGATAATCAATAATGGATTTGATCACTAATCATCTTGATGCAAACAAGCTAAGTGCTTTGCATCACAAGTAAAGCACGTCCGATAACGGGAAAGGATGCGTTTACGCAAAGTGACCTTTGACTTAGTTTGATAATTAGGGAGTAAAACCCGTTACGTGATTAAGAACAACGTAAATCCAGATTAAGGTCAAATGAATACTTTCGTTTGATGGTATGTTGAAAGTAAGTTCATACTAGGTTTAGAAAGAAGTTTCGTCCTTGGCTAGAGGCGTTTAATAAAATATTTGAGTTGACGTTTTGTTAAAAAATGAGAGGATTCGATTTTGCTTCTCTCGAAGTCTAAACCTCATTTGGAATGTTCTCAAATGCTCAAATTTCATGTACATACATTTATTGAAGTTTCCACATGTGTTGGGTAAGAGGAAAGCCGATAAAAGTCAATCCGTAAAAACGGATACCGCAGGTGGTGCGCTGGCCACGTGCTGACGCGTGCCTAGTGCTCTAGATGCATAAATCCGTTTTTACGGATTTTTGCTATCGTTTGTTATTTTACGTTTGCGAACGTTTATTTGTCATCGTTAAAACATAAAAGAGATCATAGTCAATATTGTACCAACAATCTCCCCCTTTTCGATGATGACAAATAAAATTTCGAAAAGCAAATAAAATTACAAACGCAGCGAAGATGAAGATCGCCATTGATGTAGTTTGCGTCTTGATCTTGGCCTTGTAATTTGATGAAGCTTGAACATTATCTTCACCTTATGTGTCTTACATAACTTTTCTACTCCCATGTACGCTATAGCTCTTTGCTTCCGTAATTACTAGTGGTCTATGCTACCTTTCTTCCCCGATCCATATGCATCTTGCTCCCCCGATCCATAATTACAAGTAGTTTATGCTAGCTTTCTCCCCCGATCCATAAGCTTCTTGCTCATCTTGTTCTTTGCTTTCATTCTCCCCCTTTTGTCAAATCAAAAAAAGGATCTTGGTCTTTCATTAGAAGATTGATATCTTTGTAGATGTTGAGAGTAGATATCATGACATGTGTTCCCCCTAGATCATTGCTCCCCCTTGTTCGAAGGCGGGAATCCATGGGTCAAGTGCATTACCTTCGAAGTGTTCTTGGCTACAACTAGCGACAAACAAACACAAAACAACACAAGCAACAAGAATATACACATGCTTAAGTCTAAAATGGGCTAGCTTACCATTTGGGGCCTCAAACTTTACTTCTGACAAAAACAAGTTAATGATATATGATTTTATGTTCTGTATACTTGTTAAAATTAAAGGTAGATTGTCAAAATGCTACGATTTTTTCAATAGTTGATAATAATATATATTTAACCATTATATTTAGTTACAACATAAGTTTTTGCACAGGGCTTTTGGAATCTCAACTACGACACTGTATTTGAGATGTTACAAATAGCATAAGAGTCGTAATACCTTGAGTGAAACTAATGAAATGTGCCTAAGACTGGCCGTAATGGTCAGCCGTCTCAGAATGTCAACCCCTATGTGAGACGCTTCCCACCCTTTACAGCCCTCCATTTGCTATCCTTTAGGTAGCAAGAAAAAGCACAAGTTGGTTGTAAACATGATCGGATCCTCTCTCTTTGTTTTGTGTGAGTGTATGTTATTTAATTGTTTTTTAAGATATATTTGTATTTAAGTGTGATATGTTTTTGATAGTATCATCGGTCTTTTTATTACATTAAGTTGATCATAAAGTTGTTATAGAGAGAAAACTCTTAGTCACCATTACATTTAGGTTTATGAGGTCTTTGCATTGACACATTTTGACCGAAGGAATGTTCTTTGGGGTTTTCTCCAACTACCGGCCTATATATTATTCAAGTGTGCTTTATCAGCAAATAGCTAATCGTGCAGGAAGTGAAAGGATGTTAGAGAAGGAGGGGAGGAAGGCATAATGGAAGAGAGGAGGAGCCAGAGAGGAGGAAAGGAAGGAGGAAAAAGCAGGGAATGATTCTTTGGGGTTTTCTCCACTCATACCGGCCTATATTATTCAAGTGTGCTTTATCAGCAAATAGCTAATCGTCATTACTTGTAATAGTAATGAGGAATCCTCATTATGTATAAGATAGATAGCTACAAAACTATATAAAAGTGTCTGTATGGTGGGTTTTCGTTTCCCGTATCGGGCGGGCTCGGGGCTCCGTACGTATTCTTATGATGATTTTTTCGAAGAGTTTTAATCTATGCTAAGTATTTTACTATACTTTAACGCGACTCATTATGTAACTATTCAATTGCGCAACCTTGGTCATTGATAAGAAATTTAATTTCAATTTTTTTTTTCTGATTTTCTTTTCTTTTATACAAAACACCAAATTTATCACTAGCATATGTCAAAATGACCACATATTAACATCCAATGGAGTGTCGTTATCACAAATGTAAAAGCAAAAGCAAATTTTTATTACTATTTATGTATAATTATCATAAATATGGTAATCACAAGCCATCAGTATAGTCTTTTCCATCAAGAGGTGGACGGTTAATGGAAATTAAAGTTGGATATCTCTAGCCGGGACGCTTTTAAACGAATGAACTAAATTCGACACATCAAATGCTCTAATCGTAATCACTAGTGGATGTCCATTTCCTCTCCTCAAATGTTTAAATCATTAAGAAAACTTTAACCCCGTGCATTTTAGTGCTAGGTGCCGATTGATCATTCTCTAGAACATAGCGCTTTAAGCAATAAACATCTGTTTCAGTAACCTTTAATCAAAAGACCCATATCAATTGACCGGGTCTCAAGTGTGAAATCAGATGAACTTTGATCAACTTAAATAACATTGATTATAAAACAAACAAATTTTCGGAAGTTACAACTAGCCCAGCGAATATTTAAAGATGAAAGTGTGTTGACACGAACTATTTCATTCATGAAAATGACATGTTTTTATCATTTTGCGACTCACCTTTAATTTTATAATTTTATAATACAAAAAATAAATGAATAACTTGCCTATATATATATGAGCAATGCTACATCCACAAAAGATTTACAAAAAGAAATCCACACATATACTTGTCATGCAAATATTGGTGATGAAAATGATGAAAGAGAAAAAGCATACAAAATTATTGGTCCAACTCACATGCCATGTCATTGTGTGGATAATTTTTTGTAAACTTTTGGTGGATGTAGCATTTCTCTATATATATTGCTCTCTTCAACAATAATCCTTACTCTCAAGTCTCGCTCCCCACATCATTTCTTCCTCACACTCGCAAGTTGTAGTAAGGTACTACCCACTCTCACTTCTGAGTTCTGCTGTTAGTATTTATAGTTTTTATCTTTCCATTTGTAAGTATATGTTTAGAATTCGATGACATATTTATCTGAGTAAACTGCAAAAATCATATATTTGGTTTATTAAATTCGACATTGATTATATTTGTCTAAAACTCGTAGCAAGTATCATCTCTCAACGACCATCTACCAAAAATCATAATTTCTTTTCCGAGATAATTCTTGCATAAAGTTTGACGAAAAGTATTAGAAAAACTACGACCTCTAGAATGTAAAGTGTTAGACATTTTACATCTTATAGATGATACTTGCCATTAGTTTCTGACAAAAAATTAGCGAGATTTTGAGTAAACCACAAAAATGATTTTTGCAGTTTGATTTGTTATTTTAGAACTACAGATTCTCAAGCACATGTACACCACTTATCTCCTAAGTCATAATGCTACAACGAGACTTGAACCAATAACTTATTGATTGATAATCATGAACACGTGTTACTAGGCTAAAAGCCTAAAAGCCCTATGAAAATTGGATGGTTATATAAATAGCGTGATAAATAAACTCATATGCTATTTTTGTAAAGTTTATTCAGAACTTTATAGAGTCGCGAAAGTGGTGAATGAGTTTGATTATGTTCCTCAAGTTTTAATATAAAGTGTTTGAGTTGCTTTATTACAGAGGTTTTTAGTTCATACCCGTAGCCCTCCGTCCCACTTTTATTGTCCTCATTTGACTTTTTGAAGTCATTTTTTTGCAACTTTGATCTTTAATATTTTTATTTGTGTTATATAATAGTTTATACAAAATATATGAATGAATTGGTTTTTAAATATATTTTCATTGGTATAATTTTCATAAAGTATTATATAACACAAACAAAAATATTAAAGATTAAAGTTGAAAATGATTGACTTCAAAAAGTTAAATGAAGACAATAAAAGTGGGACGGATGAAGTATTTTGTAAAAACTAAAACACTATTGTGAACTTCTGGACATAGAATTATATACATGGAAATGCCCATTAAAGTGAATAATGCAATAAGTTGAAGCCTGTTTTATTTTATTTTTGAATGGCAAAAGGATATATAAATAAATAAATAAGCAACTAGCAATAAGATGAAGCCTATTACAAGGGTATTTTCAATTGTTTCATATAAAAAATATCCACACTTCTTATTATGCTAGACGAATACCAGCGTAAAGCGGTGGTATATAGCGGCAAACTATTATACTTGTGAAATCGTGATTTTTGTGATTCTGGTCTGACTCTTGATGCAAAACATCTGTTTTTTTAAAATACAAAACGCATGTTTTCTAAAATTAATATAATATGCGTTTTTGAAAAGCTGTCAAATTTGGAATTGATCGTATTAAGAGGTATTTAGAGATAATTTAAACAAATTACATTTATTTAAGTTTTAAGATTCAAGATTTAAATAAAAAACATAAACTCTTTTTAAGTAATAGAGATAATGATTTATATACGTATAATGCTAGATAATTGAGATGGCCAGTACTAGGTAACATTTATCTATTAATGTAAAAAAATTCATATTTTACAAACCAATGAATTAAAGGCAAAACTTAACGTCCTTTGATGGATTGAAGTTATGAACCATTGGTTTACTAGCACAAAAGGTTTTCTAATTAAGTTTAAGGTTTCACTGTGCAATTTTTCTATGCAAAAGAACTACAAACATTGATCAATGTAGAGTAATTTACTGTATATTCAAGACGATGTGTAACAGAGATGTGTTAACATTTATCCTTGCCTTTAACACAATGAAACACAAATATAACTCACACCACACTCACACCACACGCATTGCCTGATCATGCGTGAAAACTTAAGCATGCAACAAAGATCACACGTGATAATACGATCTTCACGCTTAGTATCTTCTACTACGACTATTTTAAACATCTAGGCCAATTTTCATTTCTTATTTCTCATGTATAGACACAAGAAACACCATTGTTGTCCTCGTCGAGTTGTTTTTGTTTTATGTAAAGGGATGGGTTATTGGTAACCCTTAAAATACCAGCAATATTCTTTTATGTTTTTTCAGTTTATTATTATTTTAATTTTTATAATTTTGTTCACATTAAAAAACTGTAAACTGAAAGTACGAAACATAAAATATAAAGTTTAATAAATTAAAAACATTAAACTAATAAAAAATACATAACTTAAATTAATAAAACTGACAAAAAACTGTATTTTACTGTTGATAAAACAACCCTTATGTAAAGGAAAATGATTGTTGTTTCTACATTTTGTTTTTACGTATCTTCTTACTGTTGAGATTAAAACAAGTAAAAATTAAGAGAGATGATTAATGAATTATCGTAGTGTTTGATATGTTTTAATCAAAGGATGAATGAAAAAGATTATTACGATGGAATGAAAAAATGTTGCTTGTTTACATTTATGGAATGTAATGATTAATTATAAGAA
Source organism: Tanacetum coccineum (assembly GCA_026074375.1). Taxonomy (NCBI): domain Eukaryota; kingdom Viridiplantae; phylum Streptophyta; class Magnoliopsida; order Asterales; family Asteraceae; genus Tanacetum; species Tanacetum coccineum. The sequence continues at coordinate 7,656 of BQNB010044689.1, read as the reverse complement.
ATGACCCATTACAGCAAAACCATTCCTTAGGGGGCCCTTACTTTTTTTTCATTTAATCTTGTAATGGAATCAAATTACATAAAACTTCACCATTAAGTAACATATTAAATTAACTTCCAATCATTAATGAGCCATTTTAGTTTTTTTTATCATGATTCCATTACGTCTTATCATACAAACTAAACATGATTAATTATGATAATGAATCATTACATTCCACTATTTATCCCATTACATCAGTTATTCCATTCATTTAACATTTTATTCCCTCCTACCAAACGAGCCCATACGTTACATAATTGTATAACTACTTGATGAATATGTGGCCAGATTTGTTGCCGTGTTGTTCTTGAAGTGTGAGTAAATGTGCACAGTAACCAAAAAAACTGAATACTAAAAACTCAACATTTTGTCTTATACTAGTCTTTCTCTCTTTAAATAGTCTCTCTCTCTGTGGAAAATATCCATAGGTATATTTACCAGATCAAGAAGATTCCATTTGTCAAGTCTGAATGACCCACAAGATTTCCACCATAAATAACTCCCTTTTTTTTCTGTGTATCTTATCATCATCACTCACCTGGTATATCACTCAACTCTTTCCTTATTTGGTATTAAATTTTTTCATTACTCAATTGTTTTCTTGATTATACATGGATTCTACTTTTTTACTGTATTTCAGATATTAACTTCTATATATTCAATAGTTTTATATTGATATACATACAGTTTTTATGTGTATTTACATGTTGGTTTTAATATTAGCTCAAAGTTGATGAAATAGTCATTTGTGGAAACTATACTTTGTAGGGTTGACTTGTATTGACATAAAAGTCAAACTGTTTATGTCTCTTGAACTTCAGTGATCTCACATGAACATATACTTAAAGAGTTAAATTGATCATCTTATTACATGGGTATGATTTATGTTTAGTTTTATGATTTGGATTGTGTTTATCTTGATAAATCTGTGATCTTTTTGTCAAATTTGTTAGAATTTATACTCTCTGGAGTTGACTACTTTTAACATAGAAGTCAGACCATATCTTTTCATTAATTTTTATTTGATATGACATGAGCACACACTTCATTTGATCATCTTTTTTTATTTGGCCACATGGGTATAATCTCATTTCATTGTTGTCATGTGGGTTTTGTTTATCTTGATGAAATCATGGACCTTTTGATTGTATACAAAGTGTGTTGTACCGAGTTTCTGTGTTAATTTTAGTACTTTAATGTCATAAGAAATTTGTTTAAATATGATGTTGTTTTGTACCTAACTTGAATCATTCTCCGCAGAAATTATATGTTCGACATAGAATTCAACATTTTTTAAAGTAGACTTTATGGATCTAGCATAAACACACACTCTAGTTGATCGTCCTTTTAACATGCTTATCTAGATTAAATTTGTAACTTTGGTCAAGTTTGTCAAAAATTAATAATCAAGCTGTTGCAGAACAATCAAGAAATCATGTTGGAGAAGATGGAAAAAGAGTTTGATCCTGAACAAGTGATCAAGGAATTTGAGGATTTGACGAAGAATGCTAAGAGAGTTCAAACCGAAATTTTAAACAAAATATTGAAAGAAAATTGTGAAGCAGAGTATTTGAAAAACTGTGGTCTTGATGGTAAAACTGACCCGGAAAGTTACAGTTCTTGTGTCCCTCTTGTTACCCACAAAGAACTGGAACCGTTGATTCAACAAATTGCGGATGGTGCACCTTACCCGATTCTCACTGGCAAGCCAATCACCACCATTACGTTAAGGTCCTTTTCTGCTATAATTGTTTGTATTTTGTCCATTTAAGTTGTTTGTTGGTGAGCTGGCTTTTCATAATGGTTTTGTTGAATTTTTATAGCTCTGGGACTACTCAAGGCAAGAGAAAGTATGTACCTTTCAATGATGAACTGACCGAAACAACAATGCAGATTTATCGTACTTCTTTCGCCTTTAGAAACAGGTAATTACGGAGTATAATTTTGTGAGACGTAATATTAATAATTGAGTCTAAGCATATACAATTTCTAATGATTTTCTTGTACTAATAATTTTTCTGATTATAGTTAGATTCGTGTCTTTAAATTAGGTAGAACCAATAGATTTAATTAATACAAAGCTCTTCTTCAGAATCGACCCGTTAACCTTTTTGTAATTGGTTTCATTCATTAATAAGCTGTAAAAATTACCATACACGTTTTCTAATGTAAATGTGATTATAAATACCTAAGCTTTTATTTTCTTGTATGTAGGGTATATCCGATTGGAAATGGGAAAGCTTTAAGCTTTATCTATGGCAGTAAGCAATTTAAGACAAAAGGTGGTTTACTAGCAGGCACTGCAACCACTAATGTATACCGTAGTGAACAGTTCAAGAAAACCATGAAAGCAATGCAAACCCCGTGTTGTAGCCCAGATGAAGTAATTTTCGGGCCTGATTTTCAGCAATCTTTATACTGTCATCTTCTTTGTGGGCTCATTTTTCGTGACGAAATTCAAGTTATATCATCCACTTTTGCCCATAGCATCGTCCACTCTTTTAGAACCTTTGAGTTAGTTTGGGAGCAATTATGTTCCGACATAAAAACTGGAACTTTATCTGCTCAAATTACGTACCCAACAATCAGAAATGCTATGGCCAAGATTCTGAATCCGAACCCTGAGTTAGCCAACATCATTCACGAAAAATGCTTGAGCTTAACCAATTGGTATGGATTAATTGAAGAGTTGTTCCCTAATGTGAAATACATATATGGGATCATGACTGGATCAATGGAACCTTATTTGAAAAAGCTAAGACATTATGCTGGTGGAATACCATTGTTGAGTGCTGATTACGGGTCTTCTGAAGGGTGGATTGGAGCTAATGTGAACCCGACCCGAACACCTGAGATGGCTACCTTTGCTGTGCTTCCCAATATTGGATATTTCGAGTTCATACCCATGAAAGAGGCCGATGTGGCTAGTCAAGATCACACTGACTGTGGGTCTGAATTGGTATTAGTCGAGCCAACACCCGTGGGTTTGACTGATGTCGAGGTTGGTGAAGAGTACGAGGTTGTTGTCACCAATTTTGCAGGTACCACAGTTTAACTTTGTTATTATATGAGGGTGTGTTTGGTTGGGGTAAATTGGGTTCATTTCGTGGAAAATAAAATTTAAATCCCTTTGAAAGTGTGTTTGGTTGGTCAACAAAGGGAAATTAAAATGGCATGAATTGCCTTAAATGTGGCAAGTTTAAAACCTTTGAGAAGGAAAGGAAATATTAATTCGGTGGGTCTAGTACTTTTCAAGTGTCAATTTGGTCAACAATGTCCTTCATCAAATATTAATTTGGTGGGTCCATATGAATTATTAAGGGTAATACTGTCATTTATCATTATTACAGTATTTGAAGTTTCATAAATTTGGACAATCAAACACGCACTCAGAATTTATATTCCTTCAAAATTTATAATTTGAAATTCCATCAATTAAAATTTCTCGAACCAAACGCCCCCTGAGTGTTTTGATATTCCTTAGAAAAAAATTAGTACTTGTTAGGAGCTTATAAAGTGGTTTGGTTTAGATTCCATTTTGGCCTAGCCCATGGGGTGTTTACTAGATTGGACCCAAAATCTGTCCATGTCCTTAGTTTAGCTACTTCATATAAGATGTCTACTTGTGGTAAGAATACTTATGTTGACTATCTGACTTTTCCAATGTAGGTTTGTATCGTTATAGGCTCGGCGATGTCGTCAAGGTTGTTGGATTCCATAACTCGACTCCAGAACTCCAGTTTGTTTGTAGAAGAAATCTAATGCCAACTATTAACATCGACAAGAATACCGAGAAAGATTTACAACTATCTGTCGAAGCCGCAGCTAAATTGTTAGCAAGTGAAAAACTCGAGGTTGTTGACTTTACTAGTCAAGTTGACCTCTCGTCCGAACCTGGTCATTATGTGATTTTCTGGGAAGTAAGTGGTGAAGCAAGTGAGGAGGTGCTTCAAGAGTCTTGCAATTGTTTAGACTCGGCATTTGTTGATGCGGGCTATGTTAGCTCGAGAAAGGTTCAAGCTATTGGACCCTTGGAGCTCAAAGTCTTGAAAAGAGGGACATTTCAAAAGATATTGGATCACTATGTAGGGTTGGGGTCCACCTTGAACCAGTTCAAGACACCGCGGTGTGTAAGCCCCGTTAACCAGACAGTGTTGCAGATTCTCTGCAACAATGTCGTAAAAAGCTACATTAGTAGTGCTTTTGGTTAGGTTCAAGGTCAGGTAAGTGTATTTTGTTAGTTGCATATATGTTAGGAGCTTTAAATAATGTGCTTTCAAAGTTTCAATGTTGTATAGACTATAGAGAAGTTTTTACTTTCTTTTTTATGTTTTGGTCTTTGTAATATAGTTCTGTCACAAGCAGTATAACTTTCAATAGCAATATTTACCGTGTAAAATATCGAAGTTATGTTATTATATACACTTTCAAGAGTGAAGATCAACTTTGTGATGAACTAGTTTCCGAACCAGAATCTTGGTACAACATAGTATACGTCTTACAGTGATAACCTGTCAAATAAAACGTAAATACGAGTATGTGAGACGCTAGAAGTTGATAAAGGCTTAAATTCGTCGTCAACGATGCACACCATTTGGGGTTAGATATCTTTCAGTTTCAGATCCTCGACGAACTTACTTTTTGACCGTGTTCCACCACGTAAAACAATCTTAACGGTCACATCTACAATTTATACGATTTATGTTGTTTCCAAATAACATTGTACCATAATCTTAAAAGGTTAGATACCTTTCCATTCCCTAGCAATCAACATCACTATTCTTACTATTATTGTTTGTTTGTAATCTTGCATACATAAGAAAGTTACCAATCGGCATAAAAATCAAAATAGTTTCATAGCATATCTATTTGTACCCCGGATCTAACCGGTATAGCCGGGTTTTACAGGATATAGCTCGGTCCTGGCGGCCGGACCGGGTCTTGGCCGGATCTGACCGGATATAGCCAGGTTTTGGCGGGATATAGTCGGGTTTTGGCCGAATATAGCCGGGTTTTGGCAGATATAGCCCGATTATGTTTGTATAGTAGTGGTTAGGTATGTGAACTCACAATTCGCCTAAATAAAAATAATAATCTGGACCGCACATTTGATAGTGTATTAAAGGATTGTGATGTTGAATATTTTGTTTCCAATAGTTATGGAGACACCAGTTAGCCACCGCAACAAGAAGAATCTTTGAACAAATGATTTTGGATCCATTGATTAAAAAGAGTTTGTTTTCTCAACTGACGTTTTACCCCACACAAAAGTGACGTTTTTGTATTCTTAGAAACTTTGAATGAATGCACAAAAATAAATTAAATGGTAAAAGTCATAAAATACCTACAAACTTTTAAAATCGTCCCGACTTGACCAACGAATTAATTTTCGTCTCGACTAGACCAACGAACTTGTTTGTTATGTGACAATATGACCAATATGACCAATATGACCGGCTATAATTTCCACGTCATTTTTTTCAATATTATTTAATTTCATTTCCACCGTAGCTACTTATCCACCTCTTTAACCAGAATCTTTATTAACCGGCCCGTTTGTACCCAATACCCTTTATATATTACCGTTATAACCCGAATCTTTATATTTATCCTAATCCCAAATCAAGTAGTCAAACCCTAACACCTTCAAACTCCAAAATCGAATGATGGATGCAATTAATTATCAAGAACCCATCCCTGCAGAGTGCAAATGCAAGCTCCCGTTGATGGAACTCACATCATGGACTCTCACAAATCCATGTAGACATTTTCGTGTTTGCCCCAACCGATACGTAAGATTTATTTGCTTTTTGTTGTTTTGTTTATCTTATGGCACTTGCATTGTTGTTTACTTCTGTTTAATCTTTAGAAAACTGGTGTCAAAAAGTGTAAGAAGTTTTATTGGTATGATTCAGAGTTGGATAACTCATGGTACAAGTGTCATTTGTATGAAATGTATGGACAACTTAATCCACATCAAATCAAAGACATTGCTACTGAGTTACCAAGCAATGAACAATTGATTATCCTCCAAGATGAGTTTGCTGGCCTACAAGCTGAACTAGCACAAACCCAAAAGAAGGCAAGGTTCTGGAAGACAATTTTCATGATATTTTCAGCTTTAGTGTTTGTTGTTTATCTAATGAAGTAGGGGTAAAATCTATAACATAGCTTATCTTTTGTGAATGTTAATTGTAATGAAATGTATGTGAAGACTTATGTAATCAATTACCTTTTATGTTATGAATTGTTTTTTATGATATGAATGTGTTTTATCTGCACACTGTGGAAAGAGGTGCATACTGTGTCTGCACAATTAAAAAGTATAGGTTAGCGGCAGTCATAGTGGGGTGTATAGCAACTTGCATTCATAGTGGGATTTTGCCTATATAAGGGTTGTCTTAGGCTTAGTGATCATATGCATAGCTAAGAAATACAACAAACCATGTCCTGGTTGCGTAGGATTGCGGAGTTGAGGGACTCGGCCCAGTCTGACAACTGGGAAGATGTGTTGGTTTTGTATTGTTGGAGGGCCAAGGAAGAGGACCTTATGGTGGCGCGTATGATCAATAAGTTGTGTGTGAAGTTGAGTGCTGCAAATGAAGAACATCGCATGTTTACTCAAGAGCTTGAAGCTTCCCTTGGGTGGTGATTATAAAGTAAAAGACATATGAGTTCTTGCAAGAGCTAGCAAAGAGAGACGATGAGAGGGTTCGACAATTGCAGGCCCTCGCGAGGGAGACAGAGGAGAAGGCTGATGAGAAAATGGTTTTCATTGAAAAATTGAAGGGGAATACGCCCTTTAAAGGCCTAAGTATTATGTTGTGTTGAATAAAACTGTGAACAATGGTATGTGTATGTTAAGCTATCTACCATTGGAATGTGTATGCGTGTTTATTAACATATTAAGGTGTATGTTCATCTTTGTACCATTGACTAGACAGGTACCCGCGCAATGCGGCGGCGGGTACCTGATAACTAAATATTGTGGTGAGCAAACGTTGTTTATTCATATGTTTTTTTAATAATAACTTTACAAAATAATGATAAATTTTAATTAAAATAACTTTAATAATAATAAATTTACTTTATGCTAATGGTTCCATGTGCATTTTTTTCTTCCAATTCTTCATATTTCAATCATAATCAAAAGGCTATGCGTAGAGTAAATAAATAAAATGAGTATATGTTATTATAATGTTATATTATATTCTCATATAAATGTGAATTACTTTTCATAATTGTGAGCATTAACTTGTTTAAGTGTTAAGTTATAATTCATCTTTTCAACAAAATCTCAAGTTGAGAATATTGTCTTAACATAAAAGATACACAAATAAATATAAAGTTTGAGCAATCTTATTAAAAGGTAACATCTTTTTAGATATGATAATTTAGGTGCTTGCTAGTAAGTACAACGACACTAACGTGTAAAGATCAAAACATATCACATCTTTAATCTTTTTAAATTTTCTTTCTCACTTGTTTATTGAAATTTGAGTTTCAAAAGAAATACAAATATTTTTTAAACCATCTCCAATCAAGATTTTTATATACAAAGTTCATAAAGAATCTAAAATTTTATAATGTAAACCGAATATTGTATCATATAAT